>JALJEV010000506.1:0-12793 GCA_026586105.1 Hylodesmum podocarpum | reverse complement strand
AAATCTTGCCCAACACTAGGGAACTTGCCATGGCTGCAATGAAAGGTTAGTATACAAGAAAACAAGGAAAGCGATAAACCTCTCAAGCTCTCTAAGTGTATCCACTCACAACTCGTGTATTCACACAAAGAAGGCTTTTTTTTTTTTTCTATAATGATCTCTCTTGCCTTTTACCACTCTTTTCTCTTATGCTCACTTAGAAATACTCCTCTAATCAATTACCAAAGGTCTTATCAATCCATTATGAAAGAGGAACAACAACCAATCTAGGCTTAAGAGGGCCAAAAAGACAAAGACTCTAAGACAAAACCAAGGATTCCAAAGGAGACAAGCAATAAAAGCTCAAAATGAAATGAATGGCTACTCAAATTGTGGAGAAACTTTAATGAGACAATGGCACATAATAGGGCAGCAAAATATCATATAAAAGCCCAAGGAAACATGTCAAAACAAAGGCATATCATGAGGCAATCAAAACTGGACAGCAAGCACTCAAACCAAATAGAAACCGAAATTAGAAACCGATTTCAGCAAAAATCAGCAAAAATGTATTAGCGACCGATTTTGCCTAGTTTCTATACTTTGCTAGCTATCATGCTTCTCATGCAAAATTCAATTAAATTCCTATATGTGCAGTACACTAACATGTCCAGCAAGGTGCAGTGCAGTGGAGAAAAAGAAAATTACATGTAAAGAACCAAAAGATACACAATTCACTAGGAAACTCAAAACTAGAATTTCAACTACAATGGTGTAGGCTCTTTCTTAGGTCCAATGGTGTTTCTTTTGTGTAACTCTTTTCTTTTTCACTTTCTTTTGTTCTTATGTTGCAGTAAATTTCTTTTCTTTTCACTTCTCTATGGTTCTCAATTTTCACTTATTTCTAGAATCACTACTTTTCAATACTAGTTTTTCTTTTCACTTGTTTTTCTTTCTCTTCTCTTTTCTTTCTTTTGATTTTGATTCTTTTCTTTTGTAATTGGATGGCTGGACCAAAACCTTTAGGGAACTAAAAGCCTCTTTTAGGTTCAAATCCTAGCTTATCATAGCAATTACAAAGTCTACTCAAAATTTCAAAGCAAATGGTAATCTAAAAATTACTAAAAACTCAAAATCATGCAAGCATACACTAGTAGATGTTCCTAGCACTTAGAAATCATGTAATACATGTATGGAAGATTAAAGTGAAGTACCAAACCAGTAAGCATGCCTCACGGTACAGTGGAAAACAATACTAAACAAAATCCTAATGGCATACATGAATCAAAACTTGCAAGAGCAAAAATCATGAAAGATCATGGAGTCAAAATTTGCAAGCTATTAAATCATGCATTCAAAAGAAATGGTAGAACATGCCAAGGATGAATCACGGCCTAATGCAGTAACCAAAAGAAGAAAAGCATGTTCTAACTCTAAACCAATTAACAAGACAACTCAAGGAATCAAAACTAACTACTCTATGAAAGAAAGACTCTAGAGATGGAAGAACACAAAGAAAAACTCAAGACTCAAGGAACTCAATTACTAACCGGTGGTGATGACTTAAGGTTGAAGACAACAAGCTCTAGATACCACTTGATGTAGGCCTCCTTGGGGGTGATCCAAAGAAGCTCCAATGTTGCCCAAATCTAGTCTTCAACCCAAGTTGCACCGAAGGTTCCAAGCCAAGGAAGGTCTCGGCCATGGAGGTTTGGAGTGTGTTTGGAGTTTAGAAAGAAAAGTTGAAAACGGAGAAGGTGAGAAGATCGTGGTGCCAAGGGGTTTAGCCTATAAGCCTAGGAGGAACCGCCACAATGGTGCAAGACTCCATTGATAAGATTCAAGGATCTCCCTAAGGAGCAAGAGAAAATTCTCTCAACAAAAGCCTAAAGCTTCTTTGTATTCAATTTCATCCAAAAGTGTCACATGAGTTTTGACCAAGGCTATTTATAAGCCTTCAAGACTTGGCATCCAAGCTAGCCTAACTATGATTACCAAAGCCTAATCCTAGTTAAGAGTCCTAGGCTAAACCGTGGCTTACTTGACCACCAAGTAACTAAGTGGGTTACTTGGTTGTTAAGAAGCACATGGCCTTCACATGGCTTTTGTAAAAGATAAACACAAGAAGGGGGGTTGAATTGTGTTAATTAAAAATTTTATCCCTTTCGTCTGTGGGTTACAAAGTTGTTCAGACGAAACAAAAATTATGTTGAAAGATTGATTTTAATGAATCAGACGTTATGATGTGATTATCCCCTGTTAGTTGATCAGACGAAACAAAAATAAACACAGTTATTTTTATAATGGTTCGTCTATTTAAGACTACGTCCAGTTACTCAGCAACCACTGAGTTTTCACTACAAACCGTGAAAAGGTTACAAGTATTGTTTGAACCCAGCCACTTCTGGCTATTACAAGATATTCTTTGCTCCCAGCCTTCTCAGGCTAAACCAACAAGGTATTCTTTGAACCCAGCCTCCACAGGCTAATACAAGAGGTATTCTTTGGAACACAGCCTCCTCAGGCTAAAATGCCACACAAGTGGACTTTGAAAGATGTTTTGAAAAACAGAGTTTTCCTCTACGCAGAGAGGTGTTTACAATATAGCACAATCAGAGATTTTGAGCGAATCCTTAAGAGATAGATGAAGATAAGCGTATTCGCCAACTGATTCTTGAAGCTGTGAAGTCCTTTTATAGGCATCTTCTTCAAATAGCCGTTAGACTCATTTGAATGCCGTTGAGAGTCATTGAGAGATCTTCTAGAGAGCTTTCCAAAAAGGTTGTCAGTTGTACTTGATTGATTGATGTTGAGTCGCAGCGGATATACCGGACTAGGTTGTGCGCACTACTACTTCTGACTTGTACAGAGATGTGACAAAAAGGTAAAGACCTTTTTGACTTGGGTGTGTAAGCTCGAATCCCTATACTGATCTTGGATGCTTCTCAAATCTTGGCACGAATGACTCATCCTGACTTCAGCTTTTGGATAGACGATATGATTCTTCAGTCTTCAGTTGTTGTTGTTTCGTCTCATCCTATCGTCTTAGACTTCGCTCTTTGGACAGATGAAGGACTTAAGCTTGAGTAGTCCTCTTCCGTCTGTGCATGTATCGTCTGATGACTTGGCTTTTGGACAGACGCAGATCTTCACTTTGAAGGGTCTCGTTCCGTCTGTGCTGGTTTCGTCTTAGCAAGTCTTGGGTAGCTTGGTTTCGTCTATCTTGTAATTAATCAAAATCTTGAGACGTTAATAATCCTTGATCTAACAGCTTTCATATGGGTGCACATAGGCTTGTCCCCCCTTGGTACCCATGTGATTATCCAAGTCATCAATCCTTAATCACTTGGAATTAAGGGTTGAGATCTCTTGATTTGGGCAAGGCATGGATCCATGCTCAACTCAAGAGGCTTCTCCCTTGATCCTAAGTGATTTCAAGGTTCCACACACATTTTTAGCCAAAAATTTTGGGACTTTTGAAAACCTTGTGGAAACCTTGAATCTTAGGGATCTTTGGCTTGCCTTTGCTATGTAATCCGAGGGCTTTGGACCCTTATAGGATTAGGACCCTAAGCCGAT
This sequence comes from Hylodesmum podocarpum, assembly GCA_026586105.1. Classification (NCBI taxonomy): domain Eukaryota; kingdom Viridiplantae; phylum Streptophyta; class Magnoliopsida; order Fabales; family Fabaceae; genus Hylodesmum; species Hylodesmum podocarpum. The sequence continues at coordinate 9,235 of JALJEV010000506.1, read as the reverse complement.
CTAAGCTATTACATAGGGTATAGTTCATACAAGTTTTCAAGGAGATTACAAGTTGATAACCCTATGCTATTCTTCTTTTGGTCTTGGTCTTGGTCTTGGAGTTTCCTAGCTTCCTCTTCTAGCCTTCTTCGCATGCTTCTAGTGATCAACCTTGATGTGCCTACATCAGCTACCCACACAAAAACTACTACTGCAGGTAGTACAACCGGAGATGCTACTGCCGGTGGACGAGCTGCACTTGTCAGATATACTGTTGTTGAGCGGGCACTTGGCTGAGATGTCGCCGTCGGGGATGCTACCTCTATAGAAACCACTACTGCAGGCAGTAGAACCGGAGATGCTACTGCCCGAACTGCCGGTGGACAAGCTGCACCTGTCGGAGATACCGTTGTTAGAGTGGGCACCGCCGGAGCTGTCGCCGTCGGGGATGCTACCCCTACAAAAACTACTTAGGGCGGTAGAACCGGAGATGCTACCAGTGCCGACCGGGTGGACGAGCCGCACTGCGTCGGAGATACCGTTGTTAGAGCGAGCACTACCTGAGCTGTCGCCGTCGGGGATGTTACCCCTACAGAAACCACTACTGCAGGTAGTACAACTGAAAATGCTACTGCCCGAGCTGCCGGTGGTCGAGCTGTACCTTTCAGAGACACCGTTGTTAGAGCGGGCACTGCCGGAGCTGTCACCGTCGGGGATGCTATCCCTACAGAAACTACTACTGCAGGTAGTACAACCGGAGATGATACTGTCCGAGCTGTCGGTGGTCCAGCTGCACCTGTCGGAGATACCGTTGTTAGAGCGGGCATTGCAGGATCTATTGCTGTCAGGGATGCTGCCCCTATAGAAACTACTACTGCAGGTAGTACAACCGGAGATGCTACTACCCTAGCTGCACCTGTCGGAGATACCGCTGTTAGAGCGGGCATTGCAGGAGCTGTCGCCGTCATGGATGCTAACCCCACAGAAACTACTACGACAAATAGTACTACCGGAGATGCCCCTGCAATAGTTGCCGCTTGACGAGCTGCACCTGTCGGAGATACCGTTGTTAGAGCGAGCACTGCCAGAGATGTCACCGTCGCGGATGCTACCCCTATAGAAACTACTACTGCATGTAGTAGAACCGGAGATGCTACTGCCAGAACTGCCGGTGGACGAGCTGCACCTGTTAGAGATACCGTTGTTAGAGCGGGCACGGCCGGAGCTGTCGCCGTCGGGGATGCTACCCCTATAGAAACTACTACTGCAGGTAGTACAAATGGAGATGCTACTGGCCGAACTGCCGGTGGACGAGCTGCACCTATCGGAGATACCGTTGTTAGAGCAGGCAATGCTAGCACTGTCGCCGTCGAGGATGCTACCCCTACAGAAACTACTACTGTAAGTAGTACAATCGAAGATGCTACTACCCGAGCTGCCGGTGGTCGAGCTGCACCTTTCGGAGACACCGTTGTTAGAGCGGGCACTGCCGGAGCTGTCACCGTCGGGGATGCTACCTCTACAGAAACTACTACTGCAGGTAGTACAACCGGAGATGATACTGTCCGAGCTATCGGTGGTCGAGCTGCACCTGTCGGAGATACCGTTGTTAGAGCGGGCATTGCAGGATCTATTGCCGTCGGGGATGCTGCCCTTATAGAAACTACTACTGCAGGTAGTACAACCGGAGATGCTACTACCCTAGCTGCACCTGTCGGAGATACCGCTGTTAGAGCGGGTATTGCAGGAGCAGTCGCCGTCGGGGATGCTAACACCACAGACACTATTACGACAAATAGTACTACCGGAGATGCCCCTGCAATAGCTTCCGCTTGATGAGCTGCACCTGTCGGAGATACCGTTGTTAGAGCGAGCATTGCCAGAGATGTCGCCGTCGCAGATGCTACCCCTATAGAAACTACTACTGCAGGTAGTACAAACGGAGATGCTACTGGCCGAACTGCCGGTGGACGAGCTGCACCTATCGGAGATACCGTTGTTAGAGCAGGCAATGCTAGCACTGTCGTCGTCGAGGATGCTACCCCTACAGAAACTACTACTGTAAGTAGTATAATCGAAGATGCTACTGCCCGAGCTGCCGGTGGTCGAGCTGCACCTGTCGGAGATACCGCTGTTAGAGCGGGCATTGCAGGAGCTGTCGCCGTGAGGGATGCTACCCCCACAGAAACTACTACTACAAATAGTACTACCGGAGATGCAACTGCAATAGATGCCGGTGGACGAGCTGCACCTGTCGGAGATACCGCTGCTAGAGCTGGAACTGCCGGAGTTGTCGCTATTGGGGATGCTACCCTGGCTGCAAACTACTTACCGCAGTAAGACAACCGGAGATGTTATCGCTCGAATCGCAGTGTACGAGCCGCACCCACTGAGATACCGTTGTTAGAGCGGCATCGCCAGAGGCTGCGCCGTCGGCGATGCTACCCTGCGTAAACCACACGCAGTAAGACAACCGATGACATCGTCCGAGGCCGCCGTGACGAGCTGCACATGTCAGACACTGCTTGTTGGAGTGGGCAATCGCGCCGTTGTTGTCGTTTGGGACGCTACTCCCGCGTAAAATACTACCGTGTAATAGAACCGAGATGCGACGCCCGAATCGATGGTGGACGAGCCGCACCTCGTTTCTGAGACGTCACAGATGGGCACCGCTCGGAGCAGCCGCCGTCTGGGGATGCACCCCAATGTACACTACTATCGCAGTCGTACAAACTGAGACGCGACCGCCCGAGCCGGCACTGCTGGAGATACCGCTGTTAGAACGGGATTGCAGGAGCTGTCGTCGTCGGGGATGCTACCCCCACAGAAACTACTACTGCAAATAGTACTACCGGATTTGCAACTACAATAGATGTCGGTGGACGAGCTGCACCTGTCGATGATACCGCTGCTAGAGCTGGCACTGCCGGAGCTGTCGCTGTTGGAGATGCTACCCCTACAGACACTACTACTGCAGGTAGTACAACCGGAAATGCTACTGCCCGAGCTGCCGATGGATGAGCTGCACTGTCAGAGATACCGTTGTTAGAGCGGGCACTGCCAGAGCTGTCGCCGTCGGGGATGCTACCCCTACAGAAAATACTACTGCAGGTAATAGAACCGGAGATGCGACTACCTGAACTGCCGGTGGACCAGCTGCACCTGTCGGAGATGTCGTTGTTAGAGCGGGCACTGCCGGAGCTTTCTCCGTCGGGGATTCTACCCACACAAAAACTACTACTGCAGCCAGTACAACCGGAGATGCTACTGCCCGAGCTGCCGGTGGATGAGCTGCACTGTCGGAGATACCGTTGTTAGAGCGGAGCAGCGGGCTGTCGTCGTCGAGGATCTTTGCCACGAAACTACTACTAGAGGTAGTAGAGCAGGAGATGCGCCGAAGGCTGGAGTGGACGAGCTGCACTGTCGGACATCTTGTTGTTAGGTGGGCACTGCCGGGAGCTGTCGCCGTCGGGGATGCTACCCCTGAAACTACTCTTGCGAGGGTAGAGCCGGAGATAGTGCTTGCCGAACTGCCGGTGGACAAGCTGCGCCTATTGGAATACCGTTGTTAGAGCGGGCACTTCTTCAGAAATTTGTCGTCGTTATGTGGATCTTTACCCTTAAAAAAACTACTACTACAAATAGTACTACCCCGAGAGATGCAATTGCAATATTTGTTTTTAAGAGCGGGCAACTGCCGGGCGTCGTCGTCGGGATGCAACCACCACAAAAACTATTCTTTGCGAGAAGTACAACCCCGGAGGCCTGCGCGGAAGCTGCGGTGGACGAGTTGCACATCGGAATCTAGTTGTTAGAGCGGGCACTGCCCCGAGCTGTCGCATCATTGCTCGGGATCTCGCCCACGAAACTACTCTTGCGGGTCGTACAACCGGAGATGCACGCCATTTCCGTCGTGGACGAGCCGAACCGTCGAGATACAGTTGTTAAAGCTGGGACCGCTGGAACGTCGAGCTATTGCCGCTCGGACATGCTACCCCAGCGAAAATACTCTTTGAAGGTAGTACAACCCAGTTACACGCCCAACTACCGATGTATGACAGCCGCAATGGCTTGAGATACCGTTGCTGAGCCGGGCTGCGCCGGGAAGATGTCGCCGTCGGGGATGCTACCCCCGCGGAACAATACTTACGAGGTAGTCAACCGAGAATCTTCGTTGCCCGAGCTAGGTGGTCGAGCCGCACTGTGTCGGAGATCCGTTGTTAGAGCGGGCATTGCAAGAAATGTCGCGATCGGGGATGCTACCCCCTCTAAACTACTATCGCAAATAGTACTACCGGAGATGCAATCGCAAAGTCGGCCAGATGGACGTGCGCACCCGTTTCTGAGATACCGTACTAGAGTTGGCACGGCCAGAGTTGTCGGCCGTCGGATGCTACCCACTAAAGACACTACTCTTGCGGGTAGTACAACCGGGAGATGCTACCGCCCGAACCTATGCGGTGGACGAGATGCACCCGGTGCGGAGATACCGTTGTTAGAGCGGACAACTGGAGCTGTCGTTGTCGGGGATCTTACCCTACGAAACTACTACGCGGGGAGTAGAACCGGAGATGCTCCGCCCGAAGCGCCGGTGGAGAAGCTGCACCGTCGAGAGATACCGTTTGTTAGAAGCGGCACCTTGCGAGGCCGGCAGGGTCGTTGTGGATGCTACCCCCGCGAAAACTACTACACAAATAGTACGACCTGAGATGCAAATCGCAATAGCCGCTGGTGGAGACCAGGCACACTTTGTCGAATCTTTGTTTTGCAGAGCGGCACCGTCGGACCGTCGCCGTCAGGATGCTACCCCCACAAAACTATTGATGCAGTAGTACAACCGGGAGATGCGACGTCTGAACCGCCGGTGGACGGGTCGCACTGGCTTGGAGATACTGTTGTTAGAAGTGCACGTCGAGGTCACTGCCGTGGATGCTACCTCACAAAACTACTACTGCAAGTAGTACAACCGGAGATGCTACTGCCCGAGCTGCCGGTGGTCGAAAGCAACACTCGTCGAGATACCGTTGTTAGAGCTGGCATCATAGAGCTGCCATGTCGGGGATGCTACCCTCAAAAACTATTATTGCGGAGTAGTACAAACCGAGAGATCTTGTCTCTAACCGCAAGTACGAAGTTTTTGACCTGTTTGAGATACCGTTGTTAGAGCGGGCGGCTAGCCGGGTGTCATCATGGGGATGCTACCCCTACGGACACTACTACTGTAGGTAGTACAACCCGAGATGCCGCTCGCCCGAGCTCTTGGTCGAGCCGCACTCTGTCTGGAGATACCAAGTTGTTGGAGCGGACAATGCAAGAAATGTTGTTGTCGAGGATGCTACATCTCGAAACTACTACTACAAATAGTACTCATCGGAGATGCAAGCGCAAAAGTCGATGGACGAGCCGCACCCGTCGAGATACCGTTTGCTGGAGGCGGCACGCCGAGTTGTCGTTGTCGGGATGCTACCCTAAAGACACTACTCCGCAGTAGTACAACCGAGATGCTAATGCCCGAACTAATGATGGACGAGCCGCACACATCGGAGATTACGTTGCTGAGTCGCACCCTTGCTAGCCGTCGTCGTTGTGGATGCTACCCTCACAGAAACTATTACTACAAATAGTACTACCGGAGATGCAACTGCAATAGCTGCCGGTGGACGAGCTGCACTTGTCGAAGATACTGTTTTTAGAGCGGGCACTGCCGGAGGTGTTGCCGTCGGGGATGCTACCACCACAAAAACTACTCATTGCAGTAAGACAACGCAGATCTTCTGCGCCGAACTGCCGGTGGACGAGTTACACCTGTCGGAGATACTGTTGTTAGAGCGGGCACTGCCGGAGCTGTCGCTGTCGGGGATGCTACCCCCTCAAAAACTACTACTGCAGGTATTACAAACCAAGATGCTACTGCCCGAACTGGCGAAGTACGAGCTTCACCTGTCGAAGATACCGTTGTTAGAGCGGGCACTGCCGGAAGTGTTGCCATCGGGGATGCTACCCCTGCAGACACTACTTCTGCAGGTAGTACAACCGGAGATGCCGTTGCCCAAACTGCCGGTGGTCGAGCTGCTCCTGTCGGAGATACCGTTGTTAGAGCGGGCATTGCAAGAGCTGTCGCTGTCGGGGATGCTACCCCCTCAGAAACTACTACTGCAAATAGTACTACTGGAGATGCAACTGCAAAAGCTGCCGATTGACGAGCTGCACCTGTCGAAGATACTGTTTTTAGAGCGGGCACTGCCGGAGGTGTCGCCGTCGGGGATGCTACCACCTCAAAAAACTACCATCGTCGTAGGTAAGCATAACCGAGATGTTACTCGAATCGTCGGTGGACGAGTTGCACTCCGTTTCTGGAGATACCATTGTTAGAGCTGGCATCACGGAGTCGCTCGTTTGGATGCTACCCCACAAAAACTACTATCGCAAGTAGTACAACCGAGATGTTATCGTCCGAAAGCGTTTGTGGGTCGAAAGAAGACTCGCTTTCTGGAGATACCGTTGTTAGAGCGGCACCTGAGAGGCCGTCGTTGTCGGGGATGTTACCCCCTCAAAAACTACTACTGTAGGTAGTACAAACCGAGATGCTACTGCCCGAACCGCGAAGTACAACCCGTGCACTGCCTGGAGATACTCATAGAGCGGCACGCCGGGGGTCGCCACATCTGGGATGCTACCCCTACGTACACACTTTCGTAGGTAGTACAACCGAGATGCCGCCGCTCGAGCCGGGCCAGTGGTCGAGCTGCACTTGTCGGAGATACCGTTGTTAGAGCGGACAATGCAAGAGCTGTCGTTGTCGGGGATGCTACCTCCTCAGAAACTACTACTACAAATAGTACTACTGGAGATGCAACTGCAAAAGCTGCCGATGGACGAGCTGCACCTGTCGGAGATACCGCTGCTAGAGCTGGCACGACCAGAGTTGTCGTTGTCGGGGATGCTACCGCTAAAGACACTACTATTGCAGGTAGTACAACCGGAAGTGCTACTGCCCGAACTACCGATGGACGAGCTGCACCTGTCGGAGATTATGTTGTTAGAGCCGGCACTGCCAGAGCTGTCGTCGTTGTGGATGCTACCCTCACAGAAACTACTACTACAAATAGTACTACCTAGATGCAACCGTAATAATGCATGCTGGACGAGCCGCACTCGTCGAAGATCTCTTTTTTTAGCGCCACCTGCCGAGTGTCGCCGTCGAGGATGCTACCACCATAAAAACTACTGCTGCAGGTAGTACAACCGGAGATGCTATTACCCAAACAATGGGGTGGACGAGTTGCACTCGTTCGAGATACCATTGTTGGGAAAGGTGACAATCGCTGGGTTTATGTTTACATCGGGGGATGCTACCCCCACAAAAACTACTACCGTAAGTAGTACAACCGAGACGTTTACCGCTCGAGCCGTCGGTGGTCGAGCTGCACCTGACGGAGATATCGTTGTTAGACGGTCCATCGCCAAAGCTCGCCGTCGGATGCTACCCTACGAAACTACTCTTTACAGGGAGTAGAACCGAGATCTTCTTGCCGAACTACCGATGGAAAAATTTACTTTTTTGTCGAGATACCGTTGTTTGTTAGCTGCGGACGCCTTTGAGTTTGTCGTCATTGTGGATGCCACCTTTTGCGTAAACTACGCCTGAAATGGCATGCTAGGAGATGCAATCGCAATAGCCTGCTGTGACGAGCCGCACTTTTGTCGAAGATACTTGTTTTTAGAAGCACGACCGGAGGTGTTGCGTCGGGGATCTTGCCACCACAAAAACTCTCGCTTGGTAGTACAACGGATGCTATGCGCCGAGACTGCGGTGGACGAGTTGCACTGTCGGAGATACCGTTGTTAAGAGCGAGCACCGCGGATGCCGTCGTCGGGGGATGCTACCCCCTCAAAACTACTACTGCAGGTATTACAAACCAAGATGCTACTGCCCGAACTGGCGAGGTACGAGCTTCACCTGTCGAAGATACCGTTGTTAGAGCGGGCACTGCCGGAAGTGTCGCCATCGGGGATGCTACCCCTGGGAACAACTACTTCTGCGGGTAGTACAATAGAAGATGCCGTTGCCCAGTCTGGGTGGTCGAGGTGCTCATTTCGGAGATACGTTGTTAGAGCGGGCATTACGAAGCGTCGGCGCGGGGATGCTACCGTCGAAACTATACGCAAATAGTACCTCGGAGATCTGCGCAAAAACTGCTTGACGTGGTACACTGTCGGAGAGATACTGCTAAGAGGCGCGCGACGAGTTGTTGTCGGGGATACTACCCCTCGGACACTCTACTGCGAGGTAGTACAATAGGAGATGCTGCGCAAGCTAACGCTAGGTGGATGTGCTTCCACATCGGAGATATCGTTGTTAGAGCGGGAAGCTACTGCGAGTTTGTCGCGTCGGGGATGCTACCCCTGTAGAAACTACTACTTTAGGAAGTAAAATCGGAGATGAAATGCTTGCCGGTCGGTGGACTAAGCCGCACTTGTTGGCGATACCATTGTTAAGAGCGGAGCCTTCTTTGGAGTCGCGTCGGGGGATGCTACCCCTACGAAACTACTACGCAGCTTAGTACAACCCAGGATGCTGCGCCCGAGCCGGGTGGTCGAGATGCACATCGGAGATACCCTTGTTAGAAGCGGCACTTCTTTGGAGCATCATTGTCTAAGATGCTACCCCCACGAAACTACTCTTAGCAGTAGTACAACCCGAGATCTTCTTTGCCCCGTCTATGAGGTGGACGAGCCGCACACGTCGGGAGATACCGTTGTTAGAGTGAGCACTTGCCCGAGGAATGTCCGCCGTCGGGGATGCTACCCCTACGAAACTACTACTGCGGGGAGTAGAAACGGAGATGCTCTTTTGCTAGGCTGAGGTGGACAAGTTGACACATCGGAATACTCGTTGTTAGGCAAGACCTGCCGAGTTGTCACCGTTAAGAATGCTAAGCCACAACAACTACTCTTTGCAGGTAGTACAACTTAGGGAGATGCTCTTGCCTGTTGGACTTAAAGCTTGAAGATGCTTTAGTGTCTCTCTTGGTGTTTTTGCTTTTGATGTAAAGTAATTTTGGTTTTCCTTAGATGAAGTGTAATTAGAATTTTTCTATGTATTTTTTGTTGAGTTTAGGCATGGATGTGTTTGGTTCTTTGTTTGATGCCCCGAGAGAATGGTTGAATCTTGTGTGTGATTACTCATTTGACAAATGGTTGATTTCCCTATCTAAAAATAGTTTTGAAAAACCGGAAATCCATTTGTTTAGTG
>JALJEV010000502.1:0-103467 GCA_026586105.1 Hylodesmum podocarpum | reverse complement strand
GGCCATTTACCTTCCAATTCTTACCAGTAACTTCATCTTGTATCTCAACTGCACCATGGGAAAAGACATTAGTAATAACAAAAAGGGCCATCCCATCGAGCTTAAGTTACTAAACATGAAGCTTCAACCGAGAATTGAATAATAAGACTTTTTTTATCCCACTTTGAACTCTTCTCGAATCATCTCTATCATGATACTTCTTAACTTTCTCTTTGTAGGATTTTTGAGTTCTCATAGGGCCTCCAATCGAAGCTTCCCTCAAGCCCTGCAATTGAAGCTTCCTCTGCGCGTCAACTTGGTCAATCAGGTCAGACTTCTTCACACCAATATGAACGATGCTCAATCTCCACAAAGTGCGTATTTATGTACCCTTTACCAAAGACCATTCTGTAGGGAGACATGCCAGGCTGGTGTCTTATAGGCAGTTCTATGGCCCAAAGAGCATCCCTCAAGTTGCTTACTCCAATCTTTTTTGCTGATGGACCATCTTCCTCATTACGAGCTTAATGTCTCCGTCGAACACTTCAGCCCGACCATTAGTCCTGGGACATAAGTCAGGAAACTCTATGCACCACCCCATACTTATGGAGTAGAGACTTCATGTCAAAGTTGCTGCAGTGGCTCCCTCACATCGATAATGGCTTTAGGCACACCGAACCCTGCAAAAAACATTGGATCTAACAAAATCCACAACTACTTTAGAATCATTAGTCCCAAGTGGCTTTAGCCTCAACCCACTTTGATACATAATCAACAAACAACAAAATATATGAATAACCAGAGACAGTGGAAAGTGGCCTGAGAAGTCAATACCCCAAACATCAAACACTTCATTTAAAATAATAGGTTGTCAGCATCTCATGCCTTTGACATAGCCATCCCTACTCCGACATTGCTCACAAGTGCCGAAAGCTATATGCATCTTTGAAGATAGTAGGCCAATAGAACTCCGCTTGTCTAATACTTTTCGCTGTCCGTCGAGGTCCATAGTTGCCTCCCACCGCGAGTAGCGATGAAAATTGAAGGACCGATCGGATCTCATGACTTGGAATACATCCGCTGAATTAAGCTATCACCGCAAAAACCTCCAAAGATAAGGGTCATCCTGCATAGTATTTTGTCACTTTTCAACTTCAATCTGATTTAGATGCATTAGGAGGTACAGCAGATGTAACCAAGTAATTAACAATATTAGCAAACCAAGGTACTACATCACAAGAGTATGAGTTATAAGATGTTCATCGAAAATTATCCTTAATAGGCAAAAGATCAAGGTTACCCCTCAATCCTACTCAAGTGATCAAGAACTGTGTTTTCGTACTCACTTTGTCTCGATTTCTATTAAATTCCTGAAGAAGAAGCATCCATCTAATCAACTTGGTTTAGCACTACTTTTTCAACAGAATTTCAAAGCCGCATGGTCGAGAAGACAATGATTTTAGAGCCAAGCAAGTAAGCACCAAATTTATCTAAAGCAAAGACAATTGCTAAAAGCTCTTTTCAGTAGTGGTAGTTTGCTTGGGCAGCATCCAATGTACGGAAGCATATGCAATGACATGAGAGAGTCTATCCACTCTTTGGCCAAAATCAAGCCTCCAACCGCAAAGTTGAAGCATCACACATCAATTCAAAGGGAAGCTCCTAACTGCACGCATTAATAAAGTGTCAGGGTAAGCCTCATCTTCAGTTCATCAAATGCCTTCATGCATGTTTGGTCAAAAGAGAAATCTGTGTCCTTTTGTGAGAAGTTTGACAATGGCAGTGGGAAATCTTGCTAAAAATTTCAATGAATCTCCTATAGAAACCTCACGTGTCCAAGAAAAGAACGACTTTCCCGAGGTGGGTAAGCAGAGAAAGAATAATATCTATTTTTGCCTTATCAACTTCAATGCCCCTATTGGAAACTAGATGTCCTAAGACTATACCCTCACTAACCATGAAATGGCATTTTTCAAATTCAGTACCAAGTTAGTCTCAATACATCTATTTAAAACTCTGAGAGGCTATCCAAACATGTGTCAAAGGATGAACCATATACAAAGAAATCATCCATAAATACCTCCATGCAATTTTCTAAGAGGTCGTAGAATATACTCACCATGCATCTTTGGAATGTACCTGTGTGCATCGTATAAGCCAAAGGTCCCGGTGTAAGCATAAGTCCCAAATGGACAGTGAAGGTAGTTTTGTGTCGGTCTTCCTGAGCAATGTGAATCCGCATATATCCGTAAAAATCCATCCGTAAAGCGAATGTGATTTGGCTCCCGCCAACCTTTCTAAGATTTGATCAATGAATGGAAGAGGGAAGTGGTCCTTTTCTGTGGCTTTGTCGAGTCTTCTATAATCAATACGACCCTCCAACTGTTGACTCTAGTTGAACCAATTCATTGTCCTTGTTCGCACCACGCTTATGCCGCATTTAGGGACCACTTGGACAGTGAAACCCATGTGTCGTCTCAAATGGGGGATGATCCCAAATGCAAGCAATTTCATGACTTCTTTCTTTACTACCTCCTAATGGTAGGATCGAGTCTCCTTTGTGGTTGTCTTACAAAGCTTAGACTCATCCTCTAGCAAAGATTCGCATGCAAATGGTCGGATTAATTCCAGGAAGATCGCTAATGTCCATCCAATGGCTTTCTCGCGCACCTTCAACATGTTCAGCAGCCTTCTCCTCTCGCTTCATCTTGCAAAGTACTAGAATGATAACGGAAGCTTCCGAGCATCATCTAAGTAAGCATACTTCAAGTGATGAGGCAAGGCTTCAACTCTAAGCTTGGTGGCTTTAATGGAAGGTAATGCTGGCTTGTTTGCTAAAGATCGCAGATGCGAGAACTCAGACCAAGGTGTGCAACATGCAAGTTAAAACCTCAGATCTCAAGAATGGCAAGATTAATCTCTCGCACATATAGTACAAACAAATAAGTCTCCATCATGACAAAGAAGAGCAAGCCAAATCAACTTAATTCAAAGAAATTAGTAAAATCAAAATCAAGTTCGAATCGTAAAATCTGTATAACTATCTACACAATCATCAACTAAATCTATGGAAAAAACAGAATGCTCTTCAAAGTAGTTTCATGCTTTCGAGTATGTTGAACTTCACAATATCATCTCCGAATTCCATGACAATGTGCCGGAATGAACATCAATCTTGTCCTCAAGCAGTCATTAAAAAAGGTCGCCTAGGATCAATGTAGGTGAAGGGCGATCTATCCCGCATATCAAGAATGTAAAAATCAGAAAATCAATTCGTTAACTCGAACTAACACATCCTCTAGGACTCCACGTGGATGGACAGACTCTTATTGGCGAGTTGAATAATAACTCCAGCTTGGTTTTAACTCACCAATCTGCAATGACCAGAGACCGTAGGCATCACATTAATAGAAGCTCCCAAGTCTATCATGGCATCCACAAAAGTGCGATCTCCAATTGTGTAAGGCACCGTAAAAGTTCCAGGATCTTGGCACTTTTGTGGGAAGTTAGACCAGGGAGTGGAGAAACATGTGTGCTTTGAATAAGAGCAGAAACATTTCTTCCCAAGTTTACCTTTTCGTTTCCTTTTTAAATCTTCTTTTTGGGGTGCACAGCTTTTTTAAAAATTTGGCATACTGGGAATTTGCTTGATAGCATCTAACAAAGGTATATTAATTTCTACTTTCCTAAATGTTTCTAATAATTCTTTTTCTAATTCTGATTTCTTTGAATGTATATTTACGTATGGAAAAGGAAGAGGAAGTCGTTTTACCTCATCCCGCTCGTGGATTTTTCAGATCCCGAACATTCTACAGAATTCCTTACCACTTCTCAAGGTGATGGCACTCACATTCCCCATTGATTAGCTACAGTTTGGGAAGGAATGTTACCAGAGCCTTGTTGCCGCAAGTGATTCACAAGCAGGCCAACCCGTCCAATTTGAGTTTTCAAATCCACAATAGAAGCATTCACATTTTGTGAAACCGGCAGATTGGTAGTTGCCATCTGCTTCATCAAATCTTCTAAGGATGGTCCAAAGATTATTCACAGTGGTGGCTGAGCAGGTTGGACCATTTGTTGCTGTCTCATGGGAGGAGGTTGATACTTGTTAGGAGGTTGAAACCTTTTCTCATTGCCGTGGCCGTCATTGGCTAGGTCCTGGACCATACCTCAAATTAGATGATCCCTCCAACCAGGGTTATGTTGGAATATGGATTGTATGGCTGTCGCTGGAGGTCTATACCGCCGTCCGGAGTACATTCCACCACATCCACAACTTGTTGGACCAAGTGTTGTTGTTGTTCAGTTGCTTCTTGCAGCTGAGTGGCAAGCATCGTTGGAATGTTCACCTCCACTACAAATGCCACATAGTTGCTTAACTGCTCACCGCGCTCACATTCGGTTGCCTTTGTTGTTGACCCAAAGCTAACCGCCTCACTAGTGAGGTTAACTCTCTTAGCTTGTTTTCCAACCTATATGTATCGCCAGCAGCTTATGGAAGCTTCATTCACATGCTTGGAAGATGTTGAATTTCTCGAACTCGAATCCGGCTGGGAATTCTCTCGCCATATTTGCAATCAAATATCGTAAACAAGCCTAGTGTTTTGTCCATCAAAGCTCCACCACTTGCAGATCTATCATATTTCTCTCCATAGGCATGAGTCCTTCATAGAAGTATTGATGAGGAGCTGTTCGCTTATTTGATGGTTTGGACATGTGGAACATAACTTGTTGAATTTCTCCCAATACTCATATAAGGTCTCTCCTTTGTAGCTTGTCTTATCCCGCTATATCCTTCCTAATAGTCATAGCAGTCCTAGAAGCAGAAAGAATTTCTCCAGAATCTTCTTTTTCATGTCATTCCATGTGGTAATAGGTGTTGGTCAAGGTACAACCAATCCTTGGCAAACTCCATCCAAAGAGAATGGAAATGCCTTCATTTTGACAAATTTCTTCAGAATATCATTAGCCTCATGCTGGAACAAACCACATGGAATTCCTTGAGATGTTTATGGGATCTCTTCACCGCAAGTCCTAAAACTTAGGCAACAAATGAATCACCATTTCAATTCATAGTTAATGACACCTTCCTGGTATTGGAAATTGATACATAAAGGTTGATAATTAATGTCGTAGCCAATTCCTTAAGAGTTCTCTCCATTGGATTTGCCATTTCTTCAAGAACAGAATCACAATCAGAGTTACAATGAGAAATTTGGTTTCCCATTTCCTATTTTGATTTTTCAAATTTATGAATTGTTCTTTCAATTTCAGATCAAATTTCAAGAATTATCTAAACTAGATCTCGTCATATACTACACTAACCTAGAAAAACTAGCAGAAGTACTATCTAGAAAGAATTAGAAATTATGCAAACTCAACAAAACAAATACACCTACACTAAAGGTAGAAACTATTATATGAATTCATAGTTAGTCTAGACACATGTAATATTCACGCTAGTTTATATACAAGTGATAATTCCAAATCAAACGATCGATGTCCACTTTAAGAATCGGCGCCATTTTGATAACCACTCGTTAACGACTATCAAAAGCTAGATTTATCCCCAATTAAACTTGTAATATGTAGGAATCAACCTAGGTCATCTCTTAAAGACATACATGCATTCAATTCGAATTGCTCACTAATAGAAGGGGATTTTCATTGAATTGATGCAAAGAAAAACTAAACAGAAAGTGTAATTATGAAACTGAGAGCTTAAGACGAAGCGGAAGATAAATCGAAATTATGAATTGCGTAAAAGATAAGAGCAGAAGAGATATGAACACTTAGCGTGAACGCCAAGAGAATCAAAAATTGAAAGTAGGATAGAGAAATGCAAATCGAAGCAAGGAGTTAAGCAAATTGAACAACGAATTAAAACAAAGAGAATTGCGTTAAAAGGAATCAAGCGTTAAAGAAGATAAAGTGTGAAACCTAAACAATCAAGAACAACATAATAGAACATGAGGTAAATTGAATCAGAATCTGCTGCAGAATTGAAGAATAACGCAATCGAAATCAAGAACTCAATTCACTTGGCAATTATCCAACGTTGTGAAGAGAAATTGAATACATGAAGATTGAAAGTGAAGAAGTAAAGTATGAGAAGAAGAGAACAGAGCAGAACGAAACGAGAAGAGAGAATTGTGCAATCGCACAACTCAAACTTGCACAAGAAACTCGTGAAACAACATGAAAAGTTCCCTTGAATTCGCTTCAAACATGCTTATATAGACGATGAAACGCTACTCATTAAGCTTATTTTCATGGCGCCGCTTAGAAGCAAAGGAAGCAAGAACGCTACCACTTAAAGAAGGACGATCGCGCCCGGCGCGCGCTTTGATCGTAGAAGAAAACAAAGATTTGCACTAGTTGTATCGTCTCAGATAAACTTGTTGTATCGTCTGCCTTGGTGTCGCCTCGTTATGAACTTGGTGTATCGTCTGCCTTGTTTCGTCCGTCTGTTTCGATACTCGATTTAAAACAAGTACGATTGACACAAACCTCAAGAAGCAAGTACAGACGAATGCCTTGATGAAGTAATGACGAACAACTCATAAGACGCAAGCATGATTTGCTACTCCCGGGAAGAGGCAAGCACGTACGGCTAACTCCATAAGATGGAACAAGAGTTCCTGCTGATCTATTCCTTCAAGCTTTATAAGTCATGAGACGCGCTTCGAGCGCTTCCCGGGCGCATTTGTGCCGCAAGGAAAGGCCGAACGCGCCCTGGCTCGCCGCCGCACGATTTTCACCGTAAGCAAGGATGAATGCGTCAACGGACCGCGCCGGCGCGTTTTAACAGCTTTGAATGCTCAACTTTGGTCTTGCTTTGATCTTAATTTGGGCTTTATTCTTGCATTCAATCCCTCCGCTCCTATCTCTTCTTCATTCCTCATAGTTCTAGAAGTGACTCGCACAAGAATCAATATAGAAACATAAGAACTTATGGAATTTTAACTATTATTTATTACTACTACTAAAATATATCTCCTCACACAATATCTAAGATAAACTATCAAAATATGACACATATGATAATAATTGAACTGAAAACAAAGTAAGAAAATGTATATAAAATGGATTATATCAACATGTAGTAGTTTAGACGGGTAGGCACTTTCTACAATGACAGCATTCAACAAGGTTCGGCTTAGTAGCTGCATATCCTGGACAAAGTTGGTACCGTCTAACGATAGCTCGTGAAGTAGCATCTCCAAAATAGTATTATATGCAAAGAGTAGTTTCTCAGATGGGTAGCGCCCTTCCCATAAATACAAATAGCTCTCCGGCAGTTGCCTCGCTCTAGCTAGCTGTATTCCGATGTATGCAACTTGTCTTCTCGCAATGTGGAAGTAGCATCTCCGTAGTATTACCCGTAGAGCATCTTTTGCTTTGTGGCAGATCCCCGACACTGATGCCTCCGGTGAGTGCCCGCTCTAGCGGGTATCTCCGATGTGTGCACATTAACTGACAAATGAGCATTAGCATCTCTAATAGTATTACCTACGTAGTAGTTTCAGGGGTAGCATCCCCAACAAGAAAGCTCCCGATAAAGCAGCTTGTACGCAGATTCTCCGATTGTGTACTGGCCAACGACAACTCGAAGAGCATCTCCAATAGTATTACTCCGCAAAGAGTAGTTTCAGACGGGGAAGTGTGCCCTACAAGAACAGACCAAGAAGGTCTTCGCTTCTAGTAGCGATATCTCCGACAGCAAACAGTCCAACGACAGCTCAGAAGTAGCATCTCAAGTAGTATTACCCAGACGGTAGCGTGCCTCTCCGCAACATACGTCTTGGGTGATGTTCATTTAGCAAATGTATTCGATGTATGCAACTCGTTCTCTTCAACTCGGGTTAGCATCTCCAAAGAGTATTACCCGTAGTAGCATTTTTTGCAGGTAGCATCCCCGATACGACAATCACAAGTGCAAGGTTTCTCGCTCTATGCTGCATTCCAATGGTGTCGTTTCGTCCAATCGACAACTCGGCAGAGCATCTCCAAGAAGATTACCCGCAAAGAGTAGTTTCTCGTCAGTAGCATCCCCACAACAACAAGCTGATGTCGGCTACAGTAGGTATGTCCAATGTAGCTCGTCAATCCACAAATTCGGGAAGAAAGATCTCCATAAGCATTACATCGGTAGAGTTTCTATACGGGTAGCGGCCCTACAAATGTGGATCAGATTGCCCGCTGTAGTAATGTATATCCGATGATGGCCGGCTCGTCCAACGACAAATGTGATGTAGCATCTCCAGAGTATTATCTGCATGACGTAGTGAAGAAATTCGGGTGCATACCTAAAGAAGGCCCGCTCCTAGCTCTTCAAGCAGTAGATTCTCCGACGATGCAACTCGTCTTCTCGCAGCTGAAGTAGCATCTCCGTAGTATTACCCGTAGTAGCATTTTTCGTGTGGGTAGCATCCCCGACAATGGCAAATTCCGTAGTGCCCGCTCTAGCAAGGTATCTCCGACGGTGCGCTACAACCGACAAAAGAGCATTAGCATCTCCAAAGAGTATTACCCGCAAAGAGTAGTTTCCGTAGGGTAGCATCCCCAACAACAAAAGCCCCGACATTGCCAGCTTCTGTAGCGGTATCTCCGACAGTGTACCTCATTCCAATGATAAGTGCTAGATTATACATGTTTTCTTAGGAGTTTTCTATCCATTTTCATCCATTTTCAATAGGTTTAGTTGTAGTTTAGGCAAGAAAACATTGAAAATACCATATTTGCTTGGTGTTAGCTATTGAGTTAGTGTTTTGTTAAGTTTTGTAAGTTTTTCTTGAGTTTTTAAGTCATCTTAATCATTCTTTTGTTGATTCTAGGTTCATTGAAGAGAAGAAAGAATGCTTGGAATGGAAGCTTTGGACATAAGATGAAGATGCCATCAAGAAGAACAAGGATGCAAGCCAAGTCAAGATCAAAGCAAGCCAATCGGAGCATCATTACTTGTGAAAACGTGCCAGGCAAAGACAAAGTGGCACGTTTTCAAGATTCTTGGCCGAAAACGTGCTGTATGCGCACAAAGTGGCACGTTTCAAAGATTTCTTATACTGAAACGCCAGGGCGCACAAAGTGGCGCCCTCACCCTTGCATTCGCCAAAACGCGCTGTGCAGCGCTCAGTGGCACGCCACTTCCAGTCACTTTAAAACGCGCTGTGGCGCTGTTCGCATAAGTGGGGCGGCGCGCTTTTTCTACTATAAAAGGGATCTTAGGCGCGCCGAATTGAACACACTTTTCACAATTCAGTTTTCTCATTAGCTTCCTCTCGCACACTTCTCTTTTTTCTCTCTTCTCCACCTTCGATTCTCATCCTCCTCCATCAAAATCTTGAAGATTCTTGAAGAATTGGAGCTTGGGAAGCAAGATCTAAAGATTCATGGAGCTTCTCTCGCTTTGATTTCTATTTTCTTTCTTTCTTTTCTATTTCCATGTTAGGCTAAATTCTTAGGTTAGAAAGGGGATTTCAGTTCTAGACTTCTTGTAATGAATTCCTATGTTGATTCAATTGTAATTTCACTGATTGATTGATCTCTTCTTACTTAATGCAATTTCTTGAGGTTTTATTCATGAAATTCAAATAGTGATAGGAATATTAACTCGCTTGAATTGATTGAACTGCTCTCGAGTTTTTGTTTCTCATTTCAATTATGCCTTCTAAGATTGATAATTGAATTAGAGAGAATTGCATCATTATAATAAGGGATAGAACTTGCATGTTATGAGACATTGTGAATTTATCTGCTTTCGCTTCTTGAATGTATTTCTATTTTCACCTAAGGGATTAGAGATTATAGAAGTCATTCAAAGTGACTAACGACCTAGGAATAGGATTAGTCTAAGGTATCACAAATTCTAGTCTCCAATTGATTGATAACTGTGAAATTGACATAGAAGTAATTACTTGAGAGAAGGAATTGAATGAACCTATCCCCTAATCAAGCTTCCATCATCTCTCAAACTTAAACATTTATCGATTTCATTACTTGTTTTACTTAGATTACTTTAGTCTTACATAATTACTTAGTTTTCTATATCAATGTTTACTTCAATGATTCGCTCTAATAGCAACACACGCGAGCATTCGATACTTCACGATTAGTCTCTCGTGGGTTCGACATCCTTTTCTCACTATTTCTAAACTTTTGACGACCGTACACTTGCCAAAAGATTGACACACACACATATTTTTAAGTCAATATCAAGTTTATGGCGAGCATCTCCAATAGTAATACTCGATAGTCTTAACGTGGTTTGCTAATTAGGATATTTGTTTGTGTTTGTTGATTCATACTTGTTCGACTTGTTCCCGCTTTTAGTTGTATCTGATTAATTTCATTCTTTTCCAACGATCAACGAATTCCGATCTTTGACTTGTGGTTTATGCTAAGAGTTAAGGAAACCGAACTTCTTGTTGCCCGCTCAAATTGAGAGATTTTGACGAGAAATCGAATAAAAGCAACTCCTGAAGAGACATACTCCAGAAAATTCAACAAAGATTTTTTTGCAGTGGTAGGATAACACAAGGCAAATGACATTGGAAGAGTCAGATATCACCAAATGCAATGGTCATGTTTCCAAAGGGTGTTGCACCACCAATTGTGGCGACAATATTTTGAAATCAAACTCGCTTCTTACACAACTTGGTCGAAAAGAAAGCTCTTTGGAGGTCTAGAAGAGGAAGATCCAAATCAAGATGTTCACAATTTCTTTGCGTTTGTCCGGAACTATAAAAATGAATGGAGTCGATGATGCGATTCTACCAGATTATTTGAGTTCTCATTGGGGAAGCAAAGATGTGGTTACGAGTTTTCCACATGGATATTTCACTTTGCTTCAAAGACTTACTAAACACATTTTTGGCTCAATATTTTCCACCTAGAGAAGTTTTTTCAGAGTCGGATCTCTTGTTTCAAGCAAAAAAGATGGAGAATCCATAAGTGAGGCATGGAGGAGATTTAAATCCTTCTCGAGAAGGTGTCCTCACCATGGTTTCTCCGGATTTGCAGCAAGTCCACATCTTCTATAACCTGATCACATCGCATACCGATTATCGCTAGTAGACGCCTCCAAAGGTTCATTCGAGAAAAAAAGATGCTAAAGAAAAAGAGTAATCATTGAGACCATGGCTTCAAACAGATACGATGCTCTCCTAGTGATTTCTATGGGGAAAGGAGAGGAATGATGGATCTTGGAGCTAATGATGCTCGCTCGAATAAGTTGATGACTCAGAAAAATGGACCAAATAATGAAGCAAAATCGCAGTGGTCCACCAATGCAACCTGCACCTCCAACTAGAGTCTGCGAATATTGTGGTGGAGACATCCAATTGAATGTCGAGATGGAAAGAAGTATCTCCGGTTCAGAGGATCAAGCTCAAGTAAACTATATGGGAAATCCTCAAGGTAATCCTTATGCTAACAACAACGGTAACTCCCACAACAAACCATCCAAATCTTTCCTATAGAAATAAAAATTATCTCGCAACCTAACCCCTCCTCTTATGACCAAAACTACAAACAAACCTTCAACTCTAATCCTAGACCACCTTTCAATCCAAATCCACCATACAATCAAAATTACAACCAAAGATCAAAACCAGGCATTTTCATCTAATCAAGAAACCAAAATCAACCACAAAACACACCTTTCAACTCAAACCGCCTAAATTTCAGCCAACCACTAAATAAGAAATACTCCAAGCGGCTCTAATATGAATGTTCCTAGAGAAGGTTCTCGCAACTCAAAACATGTTCATGTCCTTTATGCAAAGGACTCAATCAATGTTCACAAACCAAGAAGCCTCAATTAGAACCTTGAATCACAGATTGGCAATCAAATTTTCCAAGCAATTATCCAAAGAAACCAAGGAACTAAGTGATACCTGGTAAACCCAAAGGAACAAGTAAAGCCATTACCACAAGGAGTGGTAAAGTGTTGGGAGAGAAGCTTGAGAATTGAAGGGTGATAAAGTGGATGAAGAAGAAGATACTCATGAGAGAGATAGGCAACCACCTATACCCATAGCTCACGGAAAAGAAAGATTCACCAAGAAAGACGAAGGAAGCAGCATTTTAAGAAGTCGGCCAACATGAACACATCTCACCTTTATCAACGCTTAATCCGACAGATGCAACTCGTCATCCGCAAGCTGTTTTGAGCATCTCCAATTCTATTACCCGTAGTAGCATTTTTTTTCAGGGTAGCATCCCCGACAATGACACCTTATAGTGCCCGCTCTAGCAAAGGTATTCTCCGACGGGTGCATTCGTCCACCGACATTAGCATCTCGAGCATTAGCATCTCCATTACCTCGAGAATAGTTTGGCTGGGGTAGCATTCCCCAACAACAAAAGCCCCGACAAATGCTTAGCTCTTGTAGCGTATTCAAGTGTACCTCATCCAACGACAACTCGAAGTAGCATCTCCAATAGTATTACTAGAGTAGTTTCTATACGGGTAGCATGTTCCTACACAATGGATCCGATTAAAGTGTCGCTCTAGTAAGATATCTCTCAAATATGGTGCATCCAACGACAAATTATCGGCAAGTAGATCTTCGATGTACCGCCTACGCGTAAAGGGGTAGCATCCCCGAGACAGTTTTTGTGCCGCTCTAAAACGGTATTCGACAGAACCTGCAACTCGTCTTCCGCAGCTGGAAGCAAAGATTCCGTAGTATTACCCGTAAGAAGCATTTTTGCAAAAAAGATCCCGACAATGACATCTCCGATGTCCGCCTAGCAGCGGATCTCCGACAGATGCAGTTCGTCTTCCGCAGCCCGGAAACAACACAAGTATCTACCCGTAGTAGTAGTTTCCGTAGGGGTAGAACCCCGACAAACTACAACTCCGGAAGTGCCCGATCTAGCAACCGTATTCCGACGATGTAACTCGTCTTCCGACAATGGAAGTAACATCTCCAATAGTATTACCTGTAGTAGCATTTTTGTGGGTAGCATCCCCGAGACACTTCCAATGAGTGCCGCCTAGCAACGGTCTCTCCGACGGCGTTAGCCTGTTCCACCGACAAATTTCGAAGTAGCATCTCCATGGAGGTTTTTTGCAATAGAGTTTTTCAAGTGTTGGAAAACCTGAGAAGACAGCCTCCTGCAAGTGTTTGCTCTAACAATGGCATCTGACAGAGGAACCGACCACGGCAGCTCGGGCAGTGAAGACTCTCCTAGATGAAGTAAGATTCAAGGATCTCCCCCTAAGGAGCAAGAGAAAATTCTCTCAACAAAAGTCTAACAACGATATCTCCGACCGGGTGCAATTTCATCCAAAAGCTCGGCAATAACATCTCTCGTTGTTCTAAGCAAGGCTATTTATAGGGTAGCATCCCCGACGGTAATACCTCCAAGCTAGCCTAACTATGATTACCTAAGCCTAATCCTAGAAGAGTCTTAGGCGTAAACATTCACCTTACTTGACCACCAAGTAACTAAGTGTGGGTTACTTGGTTGTTAAGCACATAGGGGTTCAGCATGGTCGACGGCGACAAGGTGCACAATCCGGCATTGTGCCCGCTTGGTACCCATGTGGATTCCGACAAGTGCAGCTCAATCCAATCACTTGGAATTAATGTGAGTAAGATCTACAAGATTTAGTAAGATAGGGGAGCATCGCTTCAACCGAAAAGCTCCAACAAAGATCCGGCTCTTGTAACGGTATCTCCACGGGTGCAGCTCGTCCAACGACACTCGGGAAAACCATCTCCGTGTATTACCCGCAAGATAGTTTCATTTGCTAAGATCCGAGGCTTTGATAATCCGACGGATTACCCGCTCTAGTAATGCGGTATATCCGACGTGTTTAGCTCACCAAAAGCCAAGAAGATCATCTCCAATGGTATTATCCGTAGCTGTTTTTCAGGGGTAGCATCCTGATGACGATTCCTGGGAAAGGTTCGCTCTAAAGAAGCGGTATCTCCGAAAGATGCAACTTCCATGCTCGGGAAGTAACATCTCCGGTAGTATTACCTATAGTAGCATTTTTTATGGGGTAGTATCCCCCGACAAAAGAGCTCTCGGTTGTGTCCGCTCTAGTAGCGGTTATCCGCAGATGCAACTCGTCTTCTCGTGAGGCTCAGAAATAAGCATCTCCGAGTATTACCCGTAGTAGCATTTTTTTGAGGGTAGCATCCCCGACAAATACAACTCCGGTAGTTCGCCTCTAAGAACAATTCGAACGGATGCAACTCGTTGCTGCCGCTCGGGAAGTACCATATCTAGTAGTATTACTCCGTAGTAGCATTTTTCAGGGTAGCATCCCGACAAATGGATATTTCCGTAGTGCCCGCTCTAGAGCGGTAGCTCCGGAGCAGTGCAGCTTCATCCACCTACGCTCGAGCATTAGCATCTCCAGTAGTAGTTTCTGTAGGGGTAGCATCCACGACAGCAAAAGCTCCGATAGTGCCAGCTCTTGTAACGGTATCTCCGACAGGTGTAGCTCGTCCAACGACAACTCGGGAAATAGCATCTCAAATAACATTACTCCGCAAAGTAGTAGTTTCGTACGGGTAAAGAAATTTCCTGACACAGAGATCCGACAAGGTTCGCCTAGTAGCTGGGATATCCGAACGGCACTCGTCCCAACGACAAAATCGAAGTAGATCTCCCGGTAGTATTATCCGTGGTTTTGTACGGGTAGCGTTCTCCCTAGTGATGGATTCCAGTGCGATTTTCTAGAAGCGGTATCTCCGAGCAATGCAACTCGTACAACGTACTCGGGAAGTAGCATCTCCAAAATGGTATTACCCGTAGTAGCATTTTTTGCGGGTAGTATCCCCGACAATGCCGATATCTCCGTTTGTGTCCGCTCTGAAGAATCTCAGAAGCAAATTTGTAGATCGTGGATGCAACTCGTCTTCTATGACTCGAAATAAAGATCTCCAGTAGTATTACCGTAGTAGCATTTTTCCGAGTGTAGCATCCTCGACAAACGACAACTCCGTAGTGCCCCCGCTAGCACCGTATCTCGGGACAGATGCAACTCGTCTTCTTGCGGCTCGGGAAGTACCATATCTAGTAGTATTACCTCGTAGTAGCATTTTTTCGTGGGTAGCATCCCCCGACAATGATACAGATAGCTTTGGTAGTGCCGCCTAGCAAAATGGTGGCCCGACGGGTGCAGTCGTCCACCTACAAAACGAGCATTAGATCTCCAAAAGTAGCTTCGTAGGGTAAAGATCCACGACAAAGAAAAGCTCCCGATAGTGCGCCTCTTGTAACTTTGGTATCTCCCGGACAAAAAGTAGCTCGTCCAATCCACAACTCCTGAAGTAGCATTTCCAATAGTATTACTTCCTTCGCAGAGGCGTCCGTACGGTAACATCCCATACAAATGATGCATCCGATAAAGGCTCCGCCTACTTCGTTGGTATATCCGATCAGCTCGTCCAACGACGCCAGAAGTAGCATCTCCAATAGTATTACCCGGGCAGAGAGTTTGCGAGGGTAGCATACCCGATGTAACAACCTCGACGGTGCCCGCTCTAGTAGCGGTATCTCCGAGTCGTGCAGCCCATCCAAGGATAGCTCAGGTGGCAGACTCATTAGTATTACCCGCAGAGAGGCTATCAGGTAAGATCCCCATAGGAACTTGGCACGGTAGATTCCGCTCTTGTAATGCAACTCTCCGACACGTGCAACTCGTCTAGTGATAGCTCTGGCAAAGATCTCCAAAAGAGTACCCGTAGTGAGTAGTTGTTGTAGGTGTAGCATCCCGACATGAATACCCAGAGGGTGCCCGCAGTTGCCTCTGGCCTATCTCCGACGTATCTCCAACACGTGATGCTCGCGAGAAGTAGCACTCCAAAGAGGCATACTCCGCAAGAGAGTTGCCGTGGGGGAAGCATCCCCTGACAAGAAAAGCCCGATGTTGACCGCTGGTTGCGTATCTCCTGGGACAGGTGTACCCCCAACGACAACTCGGAAGTAGCATCTCCAATAGTATTACCCGCAAAGAGTAGTTTTTTGTAGGGCAAGATGCCAACAGAATGGGCTCGCGCGTCTTGCTCTAGTAGCGATCTCCCCATGCAAGTGCGCCCCAACGACAATGCGTAGGCATGAAGTAGCATCTCATGAAGAGTATTACTGTAGGGGTAGCATCCTCATAAAGGAACAGCCTTCCGGCAGTTATTCGCTTAGCAAAGTCTCCGTAGCTCCTGGAAGTAGCATCTCCAGCCTTACCCGTAGTAGCATTTTTGCAAGGGGAAGCATCCCGACAGAGACAGCCCGTAGTGCCCGCTCTAGCAGCGTATCTCCGACGGTGTGCAGCCACAACCGACAAATTTCGAGCATTAGAATCTCCATTAGTATTACCACGTAGTAATAGTTTCGTAGGGTAGCATCCCCAACAACAAAAGCCCCGACAAAGGCTACTCTAGTAGCGGATCTCCGACAGTGTAGCCGTCCAACGACAACTCAGGAAGTAGCATCTCCAATAGTATTACCTGCAGTAGTAGTTTTCAGACGGGTAGCAGCCCTACAACAACAGATCCGTAGTGCCGCTCTAGTAGCGGTATCTCCGATGACAGCAGCTCATCCAACGACAAACCAAGAAGTAGCATCCGCAGAGTAGATACCCAGACGGTAGCATCCTCTAGGACTTTCCGCAGAAGGCTCGGGCCCTGTAGCGGTATCTCCGAAAGATGCAACTCGTCTTCTCCGAATCCCCAAAGAGGCCTCTCCAATAGTATTACCCGAGTAGCATTTTTTGGGTAGTATCCCCGATAGAACAACTTCCGGTAGTGTCCGCTCTAGCAACATCTCCGACATGTGTGCAACTCTTCGAACCGATGCTGAGCAAAGAGCATCTCCGTAGTATTACCTCTAGTAGTAGTTTCGTAGGGTAGCATCCCCGACAAAGAAAGCCCCGAGAATGGCGCCTCGCTCTAGCAAAGATTCGATGTGCAACTCGTCCAACGACGACTGGAAGAAGATTTCTAAAGAGGTATTACCCGTAGTAGTTTCATTTTTCAGGTAGCATCCCGAAAGGAACAGATCCTAAGTGCCCGCCTAGTAGCGATATCTCCGACACGTGGTGGGCTTCCAACGACAGCTCCTAGCAAGACATCATTCACCTACGGGTAACCTCGAGCATTAGCATCTCCCGACACGTAGCTTCATCCCGCGACAACTCGAGCGGTAGCATCTCCAAAGAGTTTACCCGAGTAGCAGTTTTTAGTGGGTAGATACCCGATGCGAGATCGCCTCCGTAGTACTCGCTCTAGTAGGGGTATCTCCGACGGTGTGCACAACCAACGATACTTCTGCAAGAGCATCTCCAGTAGGCTGGCCCAGCAGAGTTGTCAGAGGGTAGCAAGATCCCCGACAAGAAAAGCTCCCGCATTAGTAGCGGTATTCGAGTAGCGTGCTGTATCCAACGACAACTCGTGGCAAAGAGTATCTCCAATAGTATTACCCGCAAAGAGTTTTTATACGGGTAAGATGTTCCGAAGAACTCCATAGTCCCCAGTTTAGTAAATGGTATCTCCCGATACGTGTGCATTCATCCAATCACGGCATGAAGAGTTCTCTAGTAGTATTACCCAAGAGAAGTACCCGCTGGGGATGCCTGATGTACCAACCTCAAGTTCCGCAATGCTCGCCGTGGATATCCGATATGTGCAACTCATCTTCTCGCAACTCCTGAAGTAACATCTCCAGTAGTATTACCCGTAGTAGCATTTTTTGGCAGGGGGGTAGCATCCCCCGACAAACACAACCGCAATGCCCGCTCTAGCAGCTTGTATTCGACCGTGTATGGCCCACCATCAAACCCATTAGCATCTCCGTAGTATTACCCGTAGTAGCATTTTTAGTAGGGTAGCATCCCCGAAAGACAAGCCCAAGACAGAAGGCCGCTCTGTAGCAAATATCTCCGACACGTGCAACCATCCAACGACAAACAGGAAGTAGCATCTCCAATAGATTACATTTAGTAGATTTTTGGGAGGGTAGTATACCCGAGAGGAACAACTCCCAAAGGCCCACTCTAGTAGCGGTATCCCGCGTACGCAACTCGTCTTCTCGTAGTTCTCGGGAAGTAGCATCTCCAAGTCTTACCTTTAGTAGCATTTTTTGTGGGAAGATCCCCGACAGAGACAACCCCGTAGTGCCCGCTCTAGCAGCGGTATCTCCGACAGGTGCAAACCGTCTTCTCGACAGCCGTCTAGAAGTAGATCTCCGTAGTATTACCTGTTGTAGCATTTTTTAGGGCAAGATCCCCCAACAACAAAAGCCCCGTAGGGTCCCTCTAGTAGCGGTATCCCCTCCCGCACGTGCAACTCGGGTCTAACCACAACTCAGAAGTAGCATCTCCAGTAGTATTACCACAGAGTAGTAGTTGTCAGACGGGTAGCATCCCCGAAAGGAACAGCCTCCGCAGTTGCCCGCTCTAGTACGTATCTCCGACGCAACTCGTCAGCTCATCCAACGAGTATCTCCGTAGTATTACCCGTAGTAGGTTACTTGTTGTAAGGATAGCATCCGTCGACAAACAACTCCTCCGTAGTGCCCGCACTAGCAGCCGTCTTCACACGTCGTCGTTCTGGGAATCGCAGTATTACAAGCAAAGATACTCCAAGAGAGTTTCATCGTAAGCATCCCCGACAGAACAGCTCCGACAGTGCCCGCTCTAGTAAGTATCTCCGATTGTGCACACAACCGACAAATTTCGAGCATTAGCATCTCCAAATAGTATTACCCGTAGTAGTAGTTTCGTAGGGTAGCATCCCCAACAACAAAAAAGCCCCGACAAGGCGCTCTTGTAGCGTATTCCGACAGTGTAGCTCGGGCCAACGACAACTCGGGAAGTAGCATCTCCAATAGTATTACCCGCAGAGTAGTTTCGACGGGTAGCGTGCCCTACAACAACAAATCTCGGAGCGCCGCTCTAGTAACCGGTATCTCCGACAGCAGCTTCATCCAACGGACAGAGTTAAGTAGATTCCAAGAGTATTACCCGCAGTAGTATTTCCGAAATGGATAGTCCGCAGTGCCCGCTCTGCTTGCGATGAATTCCGGACACGATGCAACCTTTCTCTTCTCGCAACTCCGGAAGTAGCATCTCCGTAGAGGATTACCCGTAGTAGCATTTTGCAGTGGGGGTAGATCCCGACAATATTTTCGTAGAAGCATCCCCTATAAAGGGAATGTCCGGCTGGGTGCAAACCGCCCAGTAGCATTAGCATCTCCAAAAGAGTGCACCTCGTCCAAAGTAGTTTCCTCGAAGTGGGCAGCATCCCCAAAAAAGCCCCGACAAAGGCCCAGTAGCAGTTTCCGACAGGTGCAGCATCCAACGATAACAAAGCAACCGCAGAGGGCCATACTCCGTACGGCAGCAACTCCTAGTAAAAGTTCGCAGCGTTCGCCTAGCACAGCTCTTTCTCGAGCTCCTGAAGTAGCATCTCCAAGAGTCTTACCCGTAGTAGCATTTTTGCAGGGGAAGCATCCCCGACAGACAAGTTCCTAGTGCCCGCTAGCAAAGTGTATCTCCGACGGTGCATTCACAACCGACAAATTTCGAGCATTAGCATCTCCCCCCAAGTAGATACATGTGCAGTGGGTTTCGTAGGTAGCATCCCCAACAACAAAAGCCCCGACAAAGCTTGCGCAATCTAGTAGCGGATATCTCCGACACGTGTACCTCGTCCAACGACAATCACAAGTAGCATCACCAAGTAGTATTACCCGTAGATTTGGTAAAGGGCAAGATCCCGACAACAACAGATCCTGCAATGCGCTCTAGTAGCGGATCTCCGACACGTGCAAATAATCCAACGCTACAAGAAAGTAGCATCTCAAGTAGTTATTACCCGTAGTACGGGGGTAGCATTCCATAGAACCGGCTGGGCCCAGTAGCACGCTCTAGTCATGGTATTCCCATTAATCGCAGGTAACACCCCTTTGTAACATCCCCTCTTATTTACTTATTTTACTTATTTTTAATTAGTAATTTAAAGGGGTTAATGATGTAGTAAAAGAGAGATTTAGGAAACAACACTTTCATTACATAAGATTTAAAGTTCATTACAAATAGATTTCATAACTTTGTCCTTTTATTATTTTACATAACTATCTTTCTACTACCTTAGAACATCTACCCAACACTTCTACCGACAAAACATAGCAAGATCCTTCACACAAGATAGCAACAACTAGTGAAACTTAATCCCGCGTTCCAAAAATAGTTTACATGCAGAGAGCTTTCCTTAATTCCCTCAAATAATTTTAATTATAGTAAAACTTTGAAAATAAGGAAAAAATATTCATCCAAACCAATATTCTTTAATATTCTCCAATTTCTTTCTAAAATAGTAGTTTATTGATATAAAACCTGTGTCCAAACCATTAATTCAATTCACAAGGTAAAACCACCAATCAACCATAAAACGAATCGCAATTTATCACAATAATCATGTATTCAATCAAAACACATAATCACTATTGCATTTTTCCTATATGATGTAAGCATCCTCACGATGTACTTTCCCCTATTTACTCAACATGCAATGGGCGTGGCGCCATCCAATTGAATAGCTCCGATGGGGTGCATCCGGTCCTCACATCCTCCAGAGTATTACCCACCAAGTAGGGTAAAGATCCCACAACAATTGTCGATTACCTGTAGTATTCAGGACCTCCCCCAACATGTGATCATCCTGAGTGTAGCAATTTCCCCACCAAGAGACCCGCTAGGCCACGTTTCCACTCACGGGGTAGTGAACCCTACAACTTACTGAGTCAGTCTACTACCATTGGCATTCATCATGCAACATTAGCATCTCCAGAGTAGTTTCTCGTAGGGGTAGCACCTCCCGAAAAGAAAATGACCTTTATCACATTTTAGAATCTCCGTCGCGATAGTCATCGTCAACCCATAACCTTCTAGTAGCATCTCCAATAGTATTACCAAGCAATCTTAGAATATTTTCCACTCAGATTTAACATCCCCCATTAAGCAATTCCGAAGTCCATCACCAATGGTTCATGCAACCATGCATGTCACCGACTTATTCATATCCAACTCAAAACTGCATAGTTTCGATATGAAATCAACACCAATAAACACCAATAAATCAAGAAACCAAGAAACAAGAAACACCAAGAATTATCAAGGAAACATCAAGAACCAATAAACAAGTACCACACTTTTCCTCGTAACAAGAATAATATCCGATGTGGGAAGACGACAAAACCGCAAACTACGTAGCATACTAAGAATTATCTTCGCACCTAGTATCCGAAAAACTAAAGAAATATAATGAAAGTAACAACAAAACAAAGAATAGAAGAGTAGATAGGTGATGCTCTCCCATCTGTTTCCCCAGCCTTCCTATACTCTCTTCCTCTACTTACTTGCTCTTCTTTTAGAGATATTTCTTCCAAGCAGTAGAGCCCGCAGAATATAGAAATGTTCTTTTGTTTGTTTTCTTCATCCGAACCCTAGGCCCTATTTATAGAATTCCCAAGGTACTATTTCACATGTATTATTTACGTAATATAGAATATTCTACGTAATATTCCAACAATATTCCCAATATTCTACTACAATAATTTTACTATTTACCTCCGATTTTACTATTTACTCGATTTTATTATTTGCTACGAAATTTTACTTTTTACCACAGTAATTTTATCACAAGAAATTTACTATTTACCATAGTAATTCTACTATTTACCACAGTAATTTTATTATTTACCACAGTACGACTATTTTTGTACAGTAATTTTATATTTGCACAGCAATTTACTATTTGTACAAAGAATTTACTATTTGCACAACGATTTACTATTTGCACAAGAATTTACTATTTCCCGTACGTAATTTACTATTTACACAATGAATTTACTATTTACTACGTAATTTCAAAAAATTCATAATTTTTAATTATTTTTATATTTCTCTCGCTATAAAAACCTCTCTTAAACTATATTTTAAATTTTTGGGACGTTACATGTAAATTCTCCACCGACAAATTTCAAAAAGAAGATCTCCAATAGTATCACCGTTAAGTAGTAGTTTCGTAGGGGCAGATACCCGACAGAAAAGCTCCCAGTTGTCGCCTAGTAGCATGTCCGACAGTAGCTCTTCCAACGAACACCGGAAGTAACATCTCTAATAGTATTACATGCGCATTTTCTCGTACGGGTTTAATTTCCTACGACAGATTCAATGATCCGCTTAGTAAAAGAGAGATCCGAGGAAACAACACTTTCATTACATAGATTTAAAGTAGCATCTCAAATAGATTATCTCGTAGTAGTAGTTTCGTCGGCTTTATTATCCTACAAGGATCGCTATCTTTCTACTAGCAACGACATTCGACCCAACTCTCTCTCGCAGCCGGAAAACAGCATCTCCGATCCTTACACCGTAGTAGCATTTTTTGATAGTTCCCGCAACAACTAGGGTGTCCGCTCTAGCAAAGGGTAATCTCCGACGGGTGTAGTTCGTCAATCGAATTGCCGAGCATTAGCATCTCCAAATAGATTACCTAATTATAGTAGTTTCTGAAGGGTAGCATCCCCAACAGCAAAAGCCAATATTCTTTTTTAATATTCTTCGACGTCTAATTTCCAACGAAAACAGTAATTAGCATTCCAATAGTATTACCTGTGTCCAAACCAGTTTCGTACGGTAGCACCACCAACAACAAAAGCCCTAAGCGCCTTCGACTTAGTCACAATATCATCCGATTCAATCCAACGACAACTCTGTAATCACTATTGCATGCTCTTATTCCTATATGATGCATGTATCCTCAGGATGTACTTTCCCTACAACAACAGACCCGGTAGTGCCCGCTCTCCAGCGATAAAACTAGTCCAACGCAACTCGGAAGTAGCATCTCCAAAGAGGTATTACCAGACGGTAGACAGCATTTTTCGTGTGGGTAAAAGATCCCCCGAAGCACCATGCAGACCTCGCCCTTTTGCAATGTATCTCCGAGCGTACGGCAACTCGTCTTCACCGAGAACTCGGGAAGGCCTCCAAAGAGTATCCACGTAGAGAATTTTTTGGTTGGTCATCCCCATCCAAATATCATGCAACATGGTTTAGGACCTTCCTGAATTGTGTGTAGCTCTTCCATCACATTTTTTTAAGCAACATCTCTGATAGTATTACATCATATCTAGTTTCTCAGACGGTTTCCTATTCACTCATAGCATCCACAATATTGCCCTGCTCCACTAGGCAGGCATTTCCTCATTAAACCAAAGTCCATCACAACTTCACACATGCAACCGTTACATCACCACTTATTCATATCCAACTCAAACTAGTTTTCGATACGGCAAATCAGCACCAATAAACACCAATAAATCAAGAAACCAAGAAACAAGAAACACCTCTAGCAGCGTATCATCAAGGCAACATCAAGAACCAATAAACAGTACCACACTTTTTTACCTCGTAACAAGCATTTTTTCGATGTGGAAGATTCTGACAAAACTGACAGAACTAAAAATACCAAGAATGGTATCTTCGACGGGTGCAGTTAGTCAACCGAAAACTAAGCATTAGCATCTCCAAAGTAACAACCCGCAAAGAAGTTTCGTAGGGTAGCATCCCCTTAACAAAAAAGCCCCGACAAAGGCGCCTTGTAGCGGTAGATCTTCCGATATGTACTCTTCCAACGACAACTCCTTTAGTAGCATCTTCCAATAGTATTACCCGCAAAGAGTAGTGTTCTTTGTTTGTTTCAAAAACCCCTAGGTGCCCGCTTAGTAGCGGTATCTCCGACAAGGTACTATCCACCGACATTTGAAGTAGTAGAATATTCTAGCAGAGAATACCTGTGACGGTAGCAC
The DNA here is from genome assembly GCA_026586105.1 of Hylodesmum podocarpum. NCBI lineage: Eukaryota > Viridiplantae > Streptophyta > Magnoliopsida > Fabales > Fabaceae > Hylodesmum > Hylodesmum podocarpum. The sequence continues at coordinate 79,653 of JALJEV010000502.1, read as the reverse complement.
CCCGCAGCGAAAGTTCTACTATTTACCTCAAGATTTTACTATTTACCTCGCCGATTTTATTATTTACAACAGATGCAACTCGTCTTCGCAGACTAGAAGTAGCATCTCCGTAGAATTACTATTAGTAGCATTTTTTGGTAGCATCCCCGACAAATACTCCGGCATATGCCCGCTCTAGCAATTTACTCCGACGGGTGAATTTTACCGACAAATCGAGCATTAGCATCTCCGTATTTTGTACAAAGAATTTACTAGTTTCGTAGGGGTAGTATTTACCATTTCGAAAAAGCCCCGACTATTTGCACAAGAATTTTACTATTTACAATGAATTTACCTATTTACTACGACGCCTCAAAAATTAGCAACCGCAATTATTTTTACCCGTACGTATAGCAACTCTTTAAACTATATTTTAAATTTTTGGGATGTTACATCTAGCGCTCACATACCGTAGCTCGAAGTAGTTCTCCAATAGTATTACCGTTTAGTAGCATTTTGGCAGGGGAAGTATCCCCCCGATGCAGGAACTGTCAGCAAGGTCTAAAATTTAGTAGCTGGTATCTCCGATTTGCAAGAATTAACGATGATCGAGCATTAGCATCTCCCGTAGAATTACCTGCAGTAGTAGTTTCGTAGGGGTAGCATCCCCAACAACAAAAGCCCCGACAAGGCAGTTGACCGCCTTCGGGTTGCGGTATTCGACAGGTGCAGCTCGGGCCCAACGACAACTCGGAAGAGCATCTCCAATAGTATTACCCTCGCAGAGTAGTTTCACGAGGTAAAGATCCCCTACAACAACAGATCCGATAGTTGCCCTCTTGTAGCCAGATCGGATGTGCAGCTCATCCAAAGACAGCACCAGAAGTAAAGATCCGCAGCAGAGGTTACACCGTACGTGGTAGCAACCCCAGCAAAGTTCCGGCAGCTGCCCGCTTCCAGCATCTCCGACTTGGAACTCGTCTTCCGTAAAGAAAGATTCCAAAGCAATGGACCGTAGTAGCATTTGGCAGTGGGAAGCATCCCCGACAGGACAAATTTCTCCGGTAGTGCCCGCGTCTAGCAAAGGTATCTCCGACGCTTCGTCAACCGACAAATTTGAGCATTAGCATCTCCAGAGTATTACTCCGGGGCAAAGATAGTTTCGAGGGCAGATCCCCAACAACTAAAAAGCTCCCATAAAGGCGCTCCCTCTTGTAGCGCATGTCCAACAGTGTAGCTCGTCCAACGATAACTCGGAAGTAACATCTCCAATAAGTATTACATGCAGTAGTAGTTTCAGACGGGGTAGCAGAATTTCACCGACAGATCCAACAAAGGTTCGCTCTAGTAATGCAGATATCCGACAGTGGGCAGTCGTCCAACGACACCGTGAAGTAGCATCTCCGCAGTATTATCCGTAGTGTTAGCTTCGTACGTGCCACCCTAAAGCCGATAGCTCTGCAGCGTTCGCCTAGCAATGTGATTCGATGCATGCAACTCGTCTTCCGTAGCTTCGGGAAGTAGCATCTCCAAAAGAGGCACTACCCGTAGGCATTTTTGGCAGCACTCCCGACAATGATACCCGTATCATTCGCCATTTAGCAAGGGTATCTCCGACGGGGTGCAAGCCATTAACCGACAAACCCGAGCATTAGCATCTCCGTAGTATTACTCGCAAAGAGTAGTTTCGTAGGGGCAGCATCCCAACAAGAAAAGCCCCGATAAGCAGCCCAGCGTATCTCCGACAGTGTACTGTCCAACGACAACTCCTGAAGTAGCATCTCCAATAGTATTACCCGCAAAGAGAGTTTCGTACGGTAGCAGCCCTACAAAGAATGTACCCAAGGCTCCGCTCTAGTAGCGATATCTCCGACAGTACCATCCACCGACAAATTTCAGAAAGATCCGCAGAGGTATTACCCGATGGTAGCACTCCCCGCAAAAAGTTCCAGAGTGCCCGCCCTAGCCGTGATATCTCCGACAGTGCAACTCGTCTTCTCAGACGGAAGTAGATCTCCAAAAGTAGATTACCGTAGTAGCATTTTTTGCAGTGGGTAGCATCCCGACAATGACACCCGAGAGTGCCCGCCCTAGCGTTGGTATCTCCGACGGTGCACTTTCACAACCGACAAACTCGAGCATTAGCATCTCCGTAGTATTACCCGCAGAGTAGTTTCGTAGGGTAAAGATCCCCAACAAAGAAAAGCCCCGACAAAGGCTACCAGCGTATCTCCGACAGTGCAAATTTCATCCAACGACAACAGAAGTAGCAACTCGCAGTAGTATTACCTCGTACGGTAGCAACTCCCGCCGAAAGTTCCGGGCAGTGTTCCGCGCCTAGCGCCGTCTCCGTAGCTCCTAGAAGTAGCATCTCCAGCAGTCTTACCTGTAGTAGCATTTTTGCAGGGGAAGCATCCCCGACAGAGACAGCTCCGGTAGTGCCCGCTCTAGCAAGGGTATTCCGACGGTGCAAGCACACAACCGACAACGAGCATTAGCATCTCCAAAGAGAGTATTACCTCGCAGTAGTAGTTTCCGTAGGGTAGATCCCCAACAACAAAAGCCCCGATAAAGGCGCTTCTTGTACGTATCTCCGACAGGTGTACCTCGTCCAACGATAACTCAGGAAGTAGCATCTCCAATAGTATTACCCGCAAGTAGTAGTTTCTATACGGCAAGTTCTGCCCTACAAGAATGATCCTAGCAGTTCCCGCTCTAGTAGCGATATCTCCAACAAAAGTACCATCCAACGACAAACAGAAGTAGCATCCGTGCAGTATACCCGTACGGGCAGTACCTCCCGCAGCCGACAGCTCTCTCCGATTGCCCGCTTCCTCAAGTGAATGCGATATCTCCGACGATGCAACTCGTCGCAACTCAGAAGTAACATCTCCGCAGTATTACATGTAGTAGCATTTTTCGTGTGGGCAAGATCCCCCGACAGCCGACAATCGGCCGTAGTGCCCGATCTAGCAAGGTATTCTCCGACGGTGTAGTTCGTCCACCGACGCCGAGCATTAGCATCTCCAAAGAGTATCACCCGCAAAAGTAGTTTCGTCGTGGTAGCATCCCCGACAAAGAAAAGCGCCGACAGTTGTCGCTCTAGTAGCTGTATGTCCAACAGTGTAGCTCGTCCAACGACAATTCGGAAGTAACATCTCCAATAGTATTACATGCAAGAGTAGTTTCAGACGGTAGCAGCTTCTACAAATGACATGATTCAACAAGGTTCGCTCTAGTAATGCAGATATCCGATAGTGGCAGCTCATCCAACGACAAACTCAGAAGTAGCATCTCCAGTAGTATTATCTGTAGTAGTAGTTTCTGTACGGTAGCAGCCTCCTAAAGTCGACAGCTCCAGCAGTGTCCGCTCTAGCAACGTGATCTCCGACGATGCAACTCGTCTTCAGCAATGTGAAGTAAGATCTCCAAGAGTATTACCCGTAGTAGCATTTTCAGTGGGTAAGCATCCCCGACACTGATAGCTCCGGTAGTGCCCGCTCTAGCAGTGGTATCTCCGACGGGTGCAGTTCGTCAACCGACAGCTCGAGCATTAGCATCTCCGTATATTACCCGTAAAGAAGAGCTTCCGTAGGGGTAGCATCCCCAACAAAGAAAAGCCCCGACAAGCGCCTCTTGTACGTATCTCCGACGTGTACCTCGTCCAACGACAACTCGCAAGAGCATCTCCAATAGTATACCCGCAAAGAGTAGTTTCTCAGACGGCAACAGCCCTACAACAACAGTATCCTAGTGCCCGCTCTAGTAGCGGTATCTCGACAGTGTGCCCTCCTCAAACGATGTGTACTCTCAGAAGTAGCATCTCGCAAAGAGTATTACCCGTACGGCAAGAAGCCTCCGGCAATGGATGCTCCCGGCAGCTGCCCGCTCTCGGCCGGTATCTCCGATGAGAACCCGTTTCCGTAACCTAAAGCAAGATTCCGTAGTGGCCACGTAGTAGCATTTTTGCAAGGGGTAAGATCCCGACAAATGACAAATTTAGTTCGCTCTAGGGTTAAAGGGTATATCCGTCGGCGAGCTTCTCAACCGACGCCGAGCATTAGCATCTCCAAAGAGTATTACCCGCAAGAGTAGTTTCGTAGGTAGCATCCCCAACAAAGAAAAGCCCGATGCGACAAGAAGCGGTATCTCCGACAGTGCACTGGCATCCAACGACAACAGAAGGGCAACTCCCGCAGTAGTATACTCAGACGGTAGCAACTCCCGCAAATAAAGTTCCTAAGCAGCTCCCGCTCTAGCAGCGGCCAGTCTTCCGTAGCTCGAAGTAGCATCTCCGCAGTCTTACCCGTAGTAGCATTTTTGCAGGGGAAGCGATCCCCGACGAGACAACCCGGTGAGTGCCCGCTCTAGCAAGTTGGCACTCGACTTGCAGGGCCATTAACCGACACTTCGAGCATTAGCATCTCCAGTAGTATTACCCGGCAGAGGCCAGGGTAAAGATCCCCAACAACAAAAGCCCCGAGCTGCGCCTCTTGAGCTGTATCTCCGACAGTGTGTACCTCGTCCAACGATAACTAAGTAGCATTCCAATAAGTATTACCCGCAAGAGAAGTTTCTATACGGTAAAGATGTTTTGGCAAGAATAGATCCGGCAGCGTTCGCTCTAGTAGCGATATCTCCAATGCGTGCACTTTCATCCAACGACAAATTTCAGAAGGATTCGCAAAGTAGATACCTGTGACGGTAGCAGTCATCCGAACATGCTTCAAGAAGTGTTCATTTAGCAATAGCGTATTCGATCGTTGCAGCTCGTCTAACGGGCCTATGCAAAATAGCTCACCCGGTAGCATTACCCGCAAGAGTAGTTTCGTGGGGTATCATCCCCGATCGCGACAATACGATTAGCTGGGACCGCCTAGCAAATGCAGATCTCCGACAGATGCGTTCGTCCACCGCAGCTTTTGGCAGCAGCTTCTCCCGCAGTACACACCGCAGATAGTTTCGTGGGGTAGCATCCCGACGGCGACAACTCCGACGAAGCAGTTGTCACTCTAGTAGCTGTATGTCCAACGTAGTAAGTCTCATCCAACGACAAATGTGAAGTAACATCTCCAATAGTATTACATGCAAGAGTAGTTTCAGACGGTACAGCATTTCTACAAATGACATGATCCAACAAAGGCTTCGCTCTAGTAGCAGATATCCGACAGGGCAGCTCGTCCAACGATAAACTTGCAGAAGTAGCATCTCCAGTAGTATTATCCGTAGTAGCAGTTTCAGACGGTAGAAGCTCCTAAAGCTGCATAGCCTCCAGAAGTGTCGTCGCTCTAGCAATGCATTCGACAGATGCAACTCGCCTTCTCAGCAATGAAGAGCATCTCCGAGGCATTACCCGTAGTAAGATTTTTGCAGGGTAGCATCCCGACAAATGATAAATCGTAGAGTGCCCGCTTAAGAAGGGTATCTCCGACGGTGCAGCTTCTTCCACTGACAAATGAGCATTAGCATCTCCAAAGAGTATTACCTCGCAAGAGAAGTTTCGAGGGGTAGCATCCCCAACAAAGAAATGTAACATCCCAAAATTTTAAATATAGTTTAAGAGAGGTTTTTATAACAGAGAGAAATATAAAAATTATGAATTTTTGAAATTACTCAGTAAATAGTAAATAGTAAATAGTAAATTACGTGCAAATAAAATAGTAAATAGTAAATTACCGTAAATAGTAAATAAATAGTAAACCCGCCGTAACACACCCTCTTATTTACTTGCATTTTTAGTCTTATTTAATTAGTAATTTAAGATTGTTAATGATGTAGTAGATAAAAGAGAGATTTAGGAAAACAACACTTTTATTATACAATATTCAAGGTCATTACATCTAGGTTGCATAACCTTGTCATTTTATTATTCTACATAATTTTCTCTCTACTTACTTAAAGCAAATCTACCCCAAACATAATAAAACATCTTCTCAAGACAAAGATCAACAATCATTGCAAAACATCCACATCTTCTTAACCCGCAACCTGCTTCTCCAACGTTATTCGAGATCATCACAGTGTTAAAAACAACAAAAAGGTGCGGTGAGCTTTCCTTAACCATAATTATAAAAAATTGATTGTAGTTCAAGGAAAACCTTTTCTTTTATAAATTTAGAATATTCTTCAAGGTTTCATCAAAAATATCATTTTAATAGTATAAAGATAAACTTTTATTTCAAATATCATTTCAGAGTACAACACGATATTTCTTCTCTTAAAAACAATCCAAGATAAAGTTGTATAAATTTCAAAATCATTTTTTATGAAATTTAATGAAGATATTCTAAAATAGTTAACAATTAAAGGAAGATATTATTTTTAGAATAATACTTCCATACTTATCCATGATCATCAAAATATCAATCATATAGTAAGGCAACCGACAACCATCAAACAAATCCATCAATCGCAATCAATGATTCAGGCATGAATTCTAATGAATCATACATTCAATCAAACACACAATCAATAATGTGTGCTCCTAGTTCTATATGATGCATGCACCTCCACCATGCATTTTTACTCACTCAAAATGCAATGTGGCGCCCTCCACCGAAATAGCTTGGTATCCGATTCTCACATTCAATTGTACCACCGAGGTGACACTTGTGAATTTGTCGAAGTTCCCAAGTTGTCCAGACCTCCCCGCAACATGTGATCATCATGAGCAGGGCAATTTCCCCACCAAGAGAACCCCCAGTCCATGGCATTCCATTCACTTAGACTGAACCCGTCATCAAGGACTTACTTCTTTGGTCTACTACTATCCAGTCACCAATGCAACATGTTCTAGGACCTTGAATTGTATAATGACCTTCATCATATTTTAGGTATTGACCTTTCCACTAGGTCATCTTCATCTCAACCCATTCTAAGTATTGCCCATTCTTAGAATAATGCCTCTCCTCTAGGCATTTCCAATCGGTCATTAAACAATTCAAGTCCATCCTCATTTCAATGCAATCATGCATATCACCACTTACTCACATCCAATTTACCAAGTAATTGCATATCAAGCACAAAACCAGTCTTCAAACAACAATAATGCTATCAATATGTGTTCATGTCGTATATTTAATTATTTATCATGTTAGTATTCAAAGAAGTTTGATCAAAGAAGGATAACAACTTTTAAATTGATTATTCAAAGGATAAAGAAATTACAAACTTAAAGAATTAAAAGGAGTGTAAGAAAGATGAAGAAAAGAAACATCAAGAAATCAAAAAGAGTGGAAGTAGTAAGAGAATAAATAATAGGAAAGGAGGATAAGGAAAGATCCCCTTACTGGTTTCTCCTAGCTTCCTATATTCTTCCTCTACTTACTTGCTCCTACCTTGGTTGGAGAGATTTCTTTCTAAGGTGGAGAAAGTATAGAAAGGTTTTTTGGAGTGAAGATAGTTTGAGAGAATGTAGGAGTGTTCTTTTGATTATGTCTTCATTTGACACCCCTAAGTCCTATTTATAGACTTCCCAAGAACTATCTAGAGAATTGGAGATTGATTCTAAAGAAAAAATCTTAGTTTCTATAAAAAATATCTTAAAAGGTAAAAGAAAATATCTTAGTTTCCATCAAAATATCTTAAAAGGTAAAAAATATCTTAGTTTCCAAGAAAATATCTTAGTTTCTATCAAAATATCTTAAAAGGTAAGAAAATATCTTAAAGAGAATTCTAGAATGGTTGAAAAGTCATCATTTTGATCACTTTCGGTAAAATAGGCATAACTTCTTCCACAAATATCTTTTTGAGCTCAGGTTTCTTGCAAATGAAAGAGGATTGATAAAGCTACAAATGTCATGAAGACACAAAGAGCCAATTCGGATTGCATCTGGTGTGAAATTAGCCTTGAAAGTGGACCACGAACCAGTGACGTGAATTTACTATATTTTTCCACATTTGACCACTCTTGGTAAAATAGGCATAACATCCTCCACAAATCTCCAATTGAGCTCCGGTTTATTTCTAATTAAAGAAGATTGAAAGATCTAGAAATGTCATGAAGGCATAAAGAGCCAGTTTGGACCGTTTCAACATGTAGAGTAAACTAGAAGTTTCTAGAAAAATTAGAATAATAAGGAATTTCTAAAATCAACAGGAATTTTCTAGAAACATGTAGAATAAGTAAGAGGTTTCCAAAAAAATAGAATGAATAAGAAGTTTCTAGAGTTAAGTAGAATAATCAAGATTTTTCTAGAAATAAGTAGAATAATCTAGAAGTTTCTAGAATAAAAAGTTTCTAGAACAAGGTAGAATAATCAAGATTTTTCTAGAAATAATCTAGAAGTTTCTAGAATGATCAAGAATTTTCTAGAAAGACATAGAATAAACAAAAAGTTTTTAAAATAATTTAGAAGTTTTACGTTGAATATCAAAACACCAAAGGTAAAGAAAAATTCTAATATTAGACACAAACAAAGGCAAGTGACCACAATTAAGAAATTAATCTAGCAAAGACAACTAAATCACTTATGTCTTCTGTAAATTGTTCTACATATTTTTCTCTATTCTTTGCCCTCTCGTTATAAAAAATCCTCTTAAACCATATTTAAATTTTGGGATGTTACACCCGCTCTATCGGGCCGATATCTCGATACGCTTGCAGCTCGTCCACAGCTTTTGCGCAGCTTCTCCGTAGTGTTACCTGGAGTAGTAGTTTCGCGGGGTAGCATCCCGAATGCGACACTCATCCGGTGCAGCTCCCATCATGCGTATCTCGGCCGATTGCGGCTCGTCCACCGGCGGCACACGGTGCGCTCTCCGTTAGTATTACATAACGTGTGGTTTGTTTGGGTAGCCTCCCCGATGGCGGCACGGCTCGGCGGTGCCCGCTCTAGAGCGGTATGCGGCGATTCACGGCTCGTCCGCAGACGGCTTTTAAGTGCTCTCGGTAGTATTACCTGCAGTAGTAGTTTCTTTTTGGCTAGCATCCCCGTCGCGGCAAAGCTCACGGTGATGCCACAGCTCTAGAAGCGATATCCCTGGCTTGATTGCGACTCGTCCATGGCGGCTTTCTGATAGCTTCTCACGTTGATATTACACAGTAGCGGTAGTTTTGTGGGGGTAGCATCCTGTTCGGCTTGACTCACGTGCGATGCCGCTCTGGCCGTAGCAGTATCAAAAAGTTCTGCAGGCTAGATCGCGGCGACTTTTGCGTAAATCTCCCGTGTCTCTTACTGCGGTAGTAGTTTTACGTTGGTATGATGTAGGCACATCAAGGAGGATCACTCGAGGCATGCAAAGAAGGCTAGAAGAAGAAGCTAGGAAACTCCAAGACCAAGAAGATGATAACATAGGATATTTCTCTTGTAATCTTCTTGTAAACATGTATGAACCAAGTCCTATAGCATAGACTAAAACTCGGTTGTCCCTAGGCTAATAGGAAGGCAAGTCCTATAGGATTCACACAAGGGCCTTTCCAAAAACTAGAAAAATTGTGTGAAGCCTTAACTAATTAGAACTAAGGGAGGACTTCTAATCAAGCTTAGGATCCATGCCTTCACTTGATTAGACGATCTCATCCCTTAATCCTAATTAGGCATGGATTGGTGACATGGAGCATCACATGGCTCGGCCAAGGGGGCAAGACCATGTGCCACCATGTGAAGCCATGTGCGCACCCCCTTCCCATTGGTTCACGGCTAACAACCTAGGACTTATGGTTAGCTTTAGTTAGTTAACGGTTAGGAGTTGGGTTTAGGCTTAATCATAGTTAGTGTAGCTTGAGAGCCAAGCAAGGGATGCTTATATAAGCCCTTGGCCGAACCATGTAAAACACTTTTGATGAAATTGAATACAAAGGCTTTAAGCTTTCTAGAGAGTTTCTCTTGTTCCCTTAGGGAAGTTCCTTGAATCTTATCAATGGTTTCTTACCACCATTGTGGCGGTTCCTCCTAGGCTTATAGGACTCTCTTCCTTGGCGCCACCACCCTTCTCCACCTTATCCATCTTCTTCCTTTGTTTCTTAAACACCTAAAAACCATACAATCTCCCATGGCCGAGACTTCCTTGCTTCGGCTTCCATGGTGCTGCTCACGGTGAAGACTAGATTGGGCATTCCGAAGAGGCTTTGGGATCTTCCTCCAAGAGCACCTTCATCAGGGTAGCATCCCCGACAACGACAACTCCGGCAGCGCCCTCTCTAACAACAGTATCTCCGATAGGTGCAGCTCGTCCACCAGCAGTTCGGGCAGTAGCATCTCCGGTTGTACTACCTGCAGTAGTAGTGTCTGTAGGGGTAGCATCCCCGACAGTGACAGCTCCGGCAGTGCCGGCTCTAGCAGCGGTATCTCCGACAGGTGCAGCTCGTCCACCAGTAGCTTTTGCAGTTGCATCTTCGGTTGTACTGTTTGAACTAGTAGTCTCGGTAGGGGTAGCATCCCCGATGGCGACAGCTCTGATAGTGCCCGCTCTAACAACGGTATCTCCGACAGGTGCAGCTCGTCCACCAGCAGTTCGGGTAGTAGCATCTCCGGTTGTACTACCTGCAGTAGTAGTTTTTGTGGGGATAGCATTCCCAACGACGACAACTCCGGCAGTGCCCGCTCTAACAACGGTATTTCTGACAGGTGCAACTCGTCCACGGCGGTCGGGGCGTGCGCATCTCGTTTCTACTCCCTGCGGTAGTAGATTACGTAGGGGTAGCATCCACGGCGGCGGCTCGGCGATGACCGTTCTAACAATGGTATCTCCGACAGGTGCAACTCGTCCACCGGCAGCTCAGGCAGTAGCATCTCGGGTTGTACTACCTGCGATAGTAGTTTCTGTGGGGGTAGCATCCCCGACAGCGACAGCTCCGGCAATGCCCTCTCTAACAACGGTATCTCCGACAGGTGCAGCTCGTCCACCGGCACTTCAGGCAGTAGCATCTCCGGTTGTACTACTGCCGGTAGTAGTGTCTGTAGGGGTAGCAACCCCGACAACGATAACTCCGGCAGTGCCAACTCTAGCACCGGTATCTCCGACAGGTGCAGCTTGTCCACCGGCAGCTTTTGCAGTTGCATCTACGGTAGTATTGTTTGAACTAGTAGTTTCTGTAGGGGTAGCATCCCCGACAGCGACAGTTCAGGCAGTGCCCGCTCTAACAACGGTATCTCCGACAGGTGCAGCTCGTTCACCGGCAGTCCGGGCAGTAACATCTCCGGTTGTACTACCTGCAGTAGTATTGTCGTAGGGTAGCATCCTGGGAAGACAACTCGGTAGTGCCGGCTCTACACGTATCTCCGGCGGTGCGGCTCGTCCAACACGACTTTTGCAGTTGCATCTCCGGTAGTACGGTTTGTAGTAGTAGTTTCTGTAGGGGTAGTGATAATCACTGTCGAATGACTATCAAAAACTAGATTTATCCCCAATTAAATTTGTAATATAGAAGGATTCAACCTAGGTCATCTCTCTGAAGACATGCATACATTTAATTTGAAATTACTCAAAATTAGGAGGGGGATTTTCATTGATTAATTCAGTAAAACCTAAACGAAACAGAAAATACGAATTTAAACGGAAGACTAAAGACAGAACTAGAAATTGAAAGTAGAGCAGAGAAATGTAAACATAAAATGCGAGGAGGAATTAAAGCGAGGAGGAATTAAAATTGGAATTAGAACGGCAAAGTGTAAATTGCAACAACGAATTAAGCAAAAGATGAATGCAGTGTAAAGCGTGAGAAAGAGAAAAACCTAAACAATCAAGAACAGCTTAATAGAGCATTAATATGAATTTAATCTGAAATCTATTACAGAATTGGAAGTTCGCAGAATCAAAATGAAAGAACGAATTCACTTGTTGCAGTTCCAAAGTTGTGAAGAGAAATTGAACATATGAAATTGAGAGCTAAGAGAAGGGAGAACAGAGAGGAGAGAAGAGAAAAAGAAAATCGCGCAATCGCGCGAAAGAAGTGTGCAAGGGAACAACTGAATTATGAATTGGAAAATTGTGAATCTTCGCGCCCAAAAACCCTTATATAGGTGAAGAATCATGCCTCCACATAAGTTGAATTGCGCCCTGACACAAATCTTCAGCTGAAATGGGTTGCTCTGCGCCTTGGCTCGCGCCCTGGCGCGTTTAGGCAGAGAGGAGGGGTTCCAGTGCATGCGCCATGGCGCATCCTTGCGCCACAGCTTGCTCCAGATTCGCGCCTAGGCGTGTCTTGCCAGAGGAGAAGGGTCAATTGCGCCCCACTTTCATGCCTAGGCGCAAATGCAAGTGTTGTCACGACTTGGGCTTCATCTTCTCTTTTTCTTGATGGCTTGCACTCCAAGTCTTCATCTCAGGTCTTGGATCTTTCATCCCAAGCTTCCATTTTTGTCTTCAATCCATTCCTTGCTCTTATCTCTTCTCCATTCCTCAGAGCTCTAGATACAACCTACACAAGAATCAACATAGAAACATAAAAACTTGTGGAAATTAACTATTATTTACTACTAGTACTAAAATATACCTCTAACACAAATCTATGATAAACTACCAAAATATGACACAAATAAAAGTTAAATGATCCAAGAACAAAGTAAAGAAAATGTATATAAAATGGATTATCAAATACCCCTACACTTATTCTTTTGCTTGTCCTCAAGCAAACCTAGACTCAATTATCACAAGGGTTAACAATCATAATACAACATTAGCTCCACAGCCACTGAAAATGCCTTATACAACTCTTTAACTCCTTAAGCCAACTTAATTCTTCTATGAAAGTTGAACATGAGCTCAAAACATTCTTAAGAATTGCACAATTCATCGAGCATAAGCAATCAATCCTAGGTTGGCATGAAAAATGTACTCTAGCAACATCAAACAGTCCTCACCAGTTAAGTATTTACACTCAATCTCTCAAGTGTTTGGGCTTGTGTTTCTCTCAATGTTACCAATCAGAAGGTATGTCACCATAGGCTTGCAATGTCTCTAAAAATCTCCACCGCCTTCAAGTAGAAATTGGACAATCAAAAGGTCTTTCCAGGGTTGTAATGGGGCTTAGGTAAAGGTAGGGTAAGAAGAAGAGATAACTGGCTAAATATCTACAGGAACTTAAAGAGTAAAAGTTACAACCTATATGATATGCATGGATTACTGATGGAAAGAAGAAAAAAAATTAAAGAAAACGACAAAGACTAATAATAAGCAACATAGACAACTAATGAGACCAACTTTGTTTTCTTTTCTTCCTATATTTCTTTTGCTCTTAATTTGCATTTCTTCTGTTTCTTTTTCTTTCTTTTGCTCTCTTTTTCTTTTCCAGATTTCCTTTCTTGTAGCTTTTTGGCATTTTCTTTCTTCTCCTTTTTCTCTCTTTTCAATTTCTTGTTTTTGTTTTTTTTTTTTTTTTTTTTTTGAATTGCACTTTGCCTTTCTTAAGTGAGTCTCACTAATTGCTATAGCAAGAAGGAACAGAGAAAATATGCATGAAAAAGAGAGAATGCAACTATACTACAACTATTTATTATTCACAAAATTTTTACCAGTACCCAACTTAAACACCTAATACAAGGTGGCCCATCGTCAATAGAATACCCCCCACACTTAGAATTTTGACTTGTCCTCAAGTCACAAGCCACACATTCATCCCAAAATGGCAACCCAAACTTTCAATTAAAACCTATCATCTAAGTAAAGCAACCAATACTCTTAAAGTTCCACTGGCAGGACAATTGGTTTTTCACTTATTCAGGCTTGTAATGAGCTTAAATGTCAACGAAAGAAAGGGTTCATCAAGGCTCAAAGAGGCTAATCAATGGAAAATTTAAAGGTTCAGGCTTATTTGGCTCAAGGCTGCAAGAAAGAAAATTGCCTTTATCATTTGTGTCCAATCCTAAATGTATGCAATTTTGACCAAGAGCTAAAGCAAGTTCTAGAACAAAACACTTCAGATGGTAAAACACTCAAGAATGGATCATGTTGGAGGCCCAATTGACTATCCAGGTTAATTGTTGCATAACATTGCTAATGTCATTGATCATGTCACAACTTAGAAAATTGTCATGCTAAAATTCTCATACAATATATCTTCAAACACTGAGACACATGCAACTTTGTCATAGAACCCTAAGCTGATCCTAAGTGCCAAAATTTGCATAAATTATTCTACTGAACTAACGAGTTAATGCTATACTAGTGAAATCAACCAACATAGAATGTAACAACATAGGGAGTATACTCTAAAACAGTTAAAACAATAGAGTATGAGAACACTCCCTGTTGAAGACTAGCATATTAATCAAAAGTATATTGCTAAACAAGATCGCTAATCAGCATCCTCTTCTTCATCATCTTCATCATCATCATTTGCTGGCCTCTCCTCATCTTCAAAAAATTCTTCAAACCTCATCAAGTCTTCAATCATCTCGCTGTTGAGTGCTTCGAGTGGCATTTATCAAAAAAAATATTGGCAATATCATCAAAGTACACAATTCAAAGTACCCCCAAAAATTGGCATTTTAGGGTTCGCACCTCAAAACTAAACCCCCATCCGAATGATATATGCAATTGATGAAAGATGAATGCAATTAAAGATTAGAGAATGAAGGAAAAAAGTCGTAATCAATGGATAGATGAACATACCTTGTTGGAGCAAAAGAGGTTTGAGCACACAAAGTGAGAAATGGAAAACAAGTGTGAGGGGGATAGAGAAATTGAAAAAAAAAAAACTACTTGCAATGTGAGATGGTGGAGGTGAGAATTGATGGAGAGTGGGATTGTTCTCTAGAAATTTCACACACACTAAGTGAGAAGATTAATGGGATGGCCACGCCCTGAGTTTGTGCCTTGGCGCAAACTCGCGTCTCTCATTTATGCTTAGGCGCATCAAATGCGCCTCTTATTTAATAGAAACGCGCCAGGGCGCGTCTTAACCAAGAGCAAGGGAAGATTGCGCCTCCCAAACGCACCAGGGGGCAAGAAATGCGCCATCCTCGCGCTGGAGCGCGTTTGTCCAGAGAGCAAGGGGAGATTGTGCCTCCCAAACGCGCCAGGGCGCAAGAAATGCGCCACCCTCGCGCTGGAGCGCGTTTGTCCAGAGAGCACCATGCGAATTGCGCCCTTCTATCACTCAATTTGCGCTGGGGCACATTTGATAAAGGAGTAGCTTAATTTTAGCCTCCTGCTAGTGGTTCCAAGGTTTGTGCACACACTCTGAACCATGCATTGAACCCTCAAAATTCCCAACAATGATGTTACACCTCTCACCTTCTCTTATTCCCTAACAATTCAATAAAACTCCAATACTGAAAGAACAAAACTAGAAGTAAAAACTGCATATTCACAAAGTTCCCCCCCACACTTAAAATTGACATTGTCCTCAATGAAACATACGATGCATCAATGGATTCAATTTCAATTAAAAGCAGAAGGGGAATAGAAAACTCCCTCAAGGGCCAAATATCTGTACGTCTGGCCAGCTAGGTTCAGCCAAGGACAAATCTGCCTCAGCTTCCTCCGCTTTCGGACTCTCATGAAATTCCTTGAGTTGATGACCATTTACCTTCCAAATTTTACCAGTAGCTTCATCTCTTATCTCAACTGCACCATGGGAAAAGATATTAGTAATAACAAAAGGACCATCCCATCGAGAACAAAGTTTACCGGCTATAAGCTTCAAACGGGAATTGAATAACAGCACTCTTTGGCCTACTTGGAACTCCTTTCTTAGAATCATACTATCATGATACTTCTTGACTCTCTCCTTGTAGATCTTAGAGTTCTCATAAGCCTCTAAGCGAAGCTCCTCAAGTTCCTGTAATTGAAGCTTTCTCTGTGCACTAGCCTGGTCCATCTCTAAGTTACACTTCTTCACAGCCCAATATGAACGACGCTCAATCTCCACAGGTAAGTGACATCCTTTGCCAAAGACCATCCTGTAAGGAGACATGCCAGTCGGTGTCCTATAAGCAATTCTATGGGCCCAAAGAGCATCTTCAAGTTGCCTACTCCAATCCTTTCTGTTAGGATGGACCATCTTTTGTAACATGAGCTTAATATCTCTGTTGAACACTTCGGCCTGACCATTAGTTTGGGGATGATAGGCTGTGGACACTCTATGCACAACCCCATACTTATGGAGCAGAGACCGCATGCTGAAATTACAAAAATGGCTCCCTCTGTCACTGATAATGGCTTTAGGCACTCCAAACCTACAGAAAATATTGGATCTAACAAAATCCACAACAACTTTAGAATCATTAGTCCTGGTGGCCTTAGCCTCAATCCATTTTGATACATAATCAACAGCTAACAGAATATATGAATATCAAGAAGAGACAGGGAAAGGACCCATGAAATCGATACCCCAAACATCAAATACTTCACAGAAAATAATAGGTTGTTGGGGCATCTCATGCCTTCGTGTGATGGTCATCCCAATTCTCTGACATTGTTCACAGGTGCTAAAGAGCTTATATGCATCCTTAAAAATAGTAGGCCAATAAAACCCACTGTCCAACACTTTCCTAGCTGTTCGTTGAGGTCCATAGTGTCCTCCTAATGGGGAGGCATGACAAAACTGAAGGACCGATTGGATTTCATGACTTGCAATACACCTGTGGATAACTCTATCACTGCAAAACTTCCACAAATAAGGATCATCCCAGACATAATATTTTGCATCACTTTTTAATTTCTCAATTTGTGATCTGGATGAATGAGAAGGTACAACAGATGTAACCAAATAATTGACAATATCAGCAAACCATGGAACTACATCACAAGAGTATAAAAGCATAAGATGTTCATCAGGAAAATCATCTTTGATAGGTAACAGATCAGGGTTACCCTCAATCCTACTCAAGTGATCAGCAACCAGGTTCTCCGCACCACTCTTATCCCTGATTTCTATGTCAAACTCCTGCAGAAGAAGCATCCATCTAATTAATCTTGGTTTAGCATCAGACTTCTTCAGCAAGAATTTCAGAGCTGCATGATCAGAGAAAACAACAATTTTAGAGCCAAGTAAGTAGGCACGAAATTTATCTAAAGCAAAGACAATTGCCAAGAGCTCTTTTTCAGTGGTGGTGTAGTTTGCTTGGGCAGCATCAAGTGTACGGGAAGCACATGCAATAACATGAGAGTGTCTACCAACTCTTTGAGCTAGAATCGCTCCAATTGCAAAATTGGAAGCATCACACATTAGCTCAAAGGGAAACTCCCAATCAGGTGGTTGCACAATAGGTGTTGTGGTAAGCCTACTCTTCAGCTCATCAAAGGTCGTCTTACATGTCTGGTCAAAAGAAAATTCTACATCCTTTTGGAGGAGCTTGGACAATGGTAGGGCAATCTTGCTAAAATCCTGAATAAATCTCCTGTAGAAACTTGCATGGCCAAGAAAAGAACGCACTTCCCGCACAGAACCAGGGTAAGATAGAGAAGTAATAATATCTATCTTTGCTTTATCAACTTCAATACCCCTATTAGAGACTAGATGCCCTAAGACTATACCCTCACTAACCATGAAATGGCATTTTTCAAAATTCAGTACCAGGTTAGTCTCAATACATCTACTCAGAACTCTAGAAAGGCTATCCAAACATGTATCAAAAGATGAACCATATACTGTGAAATCATCCATGAACACTTCCATGCAACTCTCTAATAAATCAGAAAAGATACTCACCATGCACCTTTGAAATGTACCAGGTGCGTTGCATAAACCAAATGGCATCCTGGTGTAAGCATAAGTCCCAAATGGACAGGTGAATGTGGTCTTATGTTGGTCTTCTGGAGCAATGTGAATCTGCATATAACCTGAAAATCCATCCGTAAAACAAGAAATGTGATTTACCTCGCTAACCTCTCCAAAACTTGATCAATGAATGGGAGTGGGAAATGGTCCTTCCGAGTGGCTTGATTGAGTCTCCTATAGTCAATGCAAACTCTCCAACTGTTAGTGACTCTAGTTGGAACCAACTCATTATCCTTATTCTGTACCACAGTTATGCCAGATTTCTTAGGAACCACTTGTACAGGTGAAACCTATGTGCTGTCTGAAATGGGGTAAATGATGCCAGCTGCAAGCAATTTTGTAACCTCTTTCTTCACTACATCCAAAATGGTCGGATTGAGTTTCCTTTGCGGTTAACTCACAGGCTTAGATTCCTCCTCTAGTAATATTCGATGCATGCAAATAGCTAGATTAATTCCAGGGAGATCAGCTAACGTCCATCCAATAGCTTTCTTGTGCACTTTCAAGATTTTCAGCAACTTCTCCTCTTGCTCATTTTGCAAAGTACTAGAGATGATAACTGGAAGCTTATGATCATCATCCAAGTAGACATACTTCAAATGATGAGGCAGTGGTTTCAACTCTAAGCTTGGCGGCTGCACAGTGGAAAGTAACAATGGCTTGTTTGTTGCAGTGTCAATGGATGCCAGAACCTGTGGACCAAAATCTGCACCCTGCAGATTAGAATCTGCACCTGCAATGGCAGTATTAATCTCTGCACATATGGTACAAACAGTGGCATCATCACCACAGCTATAGCTAGCTAAATCAGTATGGAAATTAGGAAAATTAGTCAAATCGGAATCAAATTCAAAATTAAAATCTGTACAACTTTCTACAAAATTGTCAACTAAATCTATGGAGAAAACAGAATGCTCTTCAGCAGGTAGTTTCATGCTTTCAGGTATATTAAATTTCACAATATCATCTCCAAATTCCATAGACAACGTGCCAGAATGAACATCAATCTTGGTCCGTGCAGTCATTAAGAATGGTCGCCCTAGGATCAGTGTAGGTGAATGTGATTTATCCTGCATATCAAGAATATAAAAGTCCGCAGGAAAAATCAATTCATTAACTCGAACTAACATATCTTCTAGGACTCCACGTGGATGGACAACACTTCTATTTGCCAGCTGAATAATGACTCCAGTTGGCTTTAACTCACCAATTTGCAATGACCTGTAAACTGAAGTAGGCATCACATTAATGGAAGCTCCCAAGTCTATCATGGCATCCGCAAAAGTGAGATCCCCAATAGTGCAAGGTACAGTAAAAGTTCCAGGGTCTTGACACTTTTGTGGAAGGTTCGACTGAGGGAGTGGAGAAACATGTGTGCTTTGTATAAGTGCAAAAACATTTCTTCCGAAGTTCACCTTTTCATTTCCTTTAAATCTCCTTTTGTGAGTGCACAATTCTTTTAAAAACTTGGCATACTTGAGAATTTGCTTGATAGCATCCAACAAAGGAATATTAACTTCTACTTTCCTAAATGTTTCTAACAACTCTTTTTCTAGTTCTGATTTCTTTGAATGCATATTTACAGAAGGAAAAAGGAGAGGAAGTTGTTTTACCTCATCCTGATGTGACTTTTCAGTATCCTGAATTTTTGGCTGTAACTCCTTACCACTTCTCAAAGTGATGGTGCTCACATTCCCCATTGGATTAGCTATAGTTTGGGAAGGAATGTTGCTAGAACCTTGTTGCTGCAAGTGATTCACAGTGGTGGCCAATTGTCCAATTTGAGTTTTCAAATCTACAATTGAAGCACCTACATTTTGTTGAAATTGCAGATTGGTAGTTGCCATCTGTTTCATCAACTCCTCCAAAGATGGTCCAAAGACTATTCACGGGTTGTGATTGAGCGAGTTGAACCACTTGTTGTTGTCTCAAGGGAGGAGGTTGATACTTGTTGGGAGGTTGATATCTTTGTTGTTGTTGTGGTGGCTGTTGTTGGCTAGGTCCCGGACCATATCTCGAATTAGGATGATCCTTCCATCCAGGGTTATAAGTATTGGAATATGGATTATATTGCTGTGCTGGAGGTCTATACTGCTGTCCGGAGTACATTCCAGCTACATCCACAGCTTGTTGGACCAGTTGTTGTTGCTGTTCGGTTTCTTGCAACTGAGGGCAAGCATCAGTGAAATGCTCAGCTATACCACAAATGCCACACGGTTGTTTAATCTGACTTACTGCATTAACATTCAGTTGCCTTTGTTGTTGTTGTTGCCCCAGAGCTAACTGTCTTACCAGCGAAGTTAACTCTGTTAGCTTGCTTTCCAATCTATGTGTGTCAGCAGCAGCTATGGAGGCTTCATTCACATGTTTGAAAGATGTTGAATTTC
This sequence comes from Hylodesmum podocarpum, assembly GCA_026586105.1. Taxonomy (NCBI): domain Eukaryota; kingdom Viridiplantae; phylum Streptophyta; class Magnoliopsida; order Fabales; family Fabaceae; genus Hylodesmum; species Hylodesmum podocarpum. Next base: position 59,622 of record JALJEV010000502.1, on the reverse strand, counting down.
GGAGCTAAACTATTTAGGAATTTTCTCGCCATGTTTGCAATCAAATATCGTGCAGCAACTGGTGTTTTATCCATCAAAGCTCCACCACTTGCCGCATCTATCATATTTCTTTCCATAGGCATGAGTCCTTCATAGAAATATTGGATGAGAAGTTGCTCAGTTATTTGATGGTTCGGGCATGTAGAACATAACTTGTTGAATCTCTCCCAATACTCATATAAGGTCTCTCCCTGCAATTGTCTTATCCCACTTATATCCTTCCGAATAGCTGCGGTCCTAGAAGCAGGAAAAAACTTCTCTAGAAATCTTCTTTTCATGTCATTCCATGTGGTAATAGGTGTTGGTTGAAGATACAACCAATCCTTTGCAGCACCATCCAATGAAAATGGAAATGCCTTCATTTTGACTTCTTCGGGAACATCATTAGGCCTCATAGTGGAACAAACCACATGAAATTCCTTAAGATGCTTATGTGGATCTTCACCTGCGAGTCCTAAAAACTTAGGCAACAAATGAATCAGTCCAGATTTTAATTCATATTTGACAACACCTTCTGGTACAGGAAATTGGATACACAGAGGTTGATAATTGATATCAGGTGTAGCCAATTCCTTGAGAGTTCTTTCAATTGGATTTGCCATATTTTCAGAAACAAAATTAAGGTCAGGATCACAATGAGAATGTTGGTTCTTATTCCTATTTTTATTTCTCAGCCTATGAGATGTTCTTTCAATTTCAGGATCATATGTCAGTAAATCATCTAGACTAGATCTGGTCATATACTACACAAACTTGGAACAACTGACAGTAATATCATCTAGAAAGAATTAGAACCTATGCAAAACTCAACAAAATAGTCAGTACCTATACTAGAAACTACAACTATTGCATGGATTTACGGTTAGGCTATACAATTGTAATATTCACGAATAATTTATATACATGAAAAGTGATAATTCCAAATCAAATGACGTATGTCCCCAGCAACGGCGCCATTTTGATAATTACTGTCGAATGACTATCAAAAACTAGATTTATCCCCAATTAAATTTGTAATATAGAAGGATTCAACCTAGGTCATCTCTCTGAAGACATGCATACATTTAATTTGAAATTACTCAAAATTAGGAGGGGGATTTTCATTGATTAATTTAGTAAAACCTAAACGAAACAGAAAATACGAATTTAAACGGAAGACTAAAGACAGAACTAGAAATTGAAAGTAGAGCAGAGAAATGTAAACATAAAATGCGAGGAGGAATTAAAGCGAGGAGGAATTAAAATTGGAATTAGAACGGCAAAGTGTAAATTGCAACAACGAATTAAGCAAAAGATGAATGCAGTGTAAAGCATGAGAAAGAGAAAAACCTAAACAATCAAGAACAGCTTAATAGAGCATTAATATGAATTGAATCTGAAATCTATTACAGAATTGGAAGTTCGCGGAATCAAAATGAAAGAACGAATTCACTTAATGCAGTTCCAAAGATGTGAAGAGAAATTGAACACATGAAATTGAGAGCTAAGAGAAGGGAGAACAGAGAGGAGAGAAGAGAAAAAGAAAATCGCGCAATCACGTGAAAGAAGTGTGCAAGGGAACAACTGAATTATGAATTGGAAAATTGTGAATCTTCGCGCCCAAAAACCCTTATATAGGTGAAGAATCGTGCCTCCACATAAGTTGAATTGCGCCCTGACACAAATCTTCAGCTGAAATGGGTTGCTCTGCGCCTTGGCTCGCGCCCTGGCGCGTTTAGGCAGAGAGGAGGGGTTCCAGTGCATGCGCCATGGCGCATCCTTGCGCCACAGCTTGCTCCAGATTCGCGCCTAGGCGTGTCTTGCCAGAGGAGAAGGGTCAATTGCGCCCCACTTTCATGCCTAGGCGCAAATGCAAGTGTTGTCACGACTTAGGCTTCATCTTCTCTTTTTCTTGATGGCTTGCACTCCAAGTCTTCATCTCAGGTCTTGGATCTTTCATCCCAAGCTTCCATTTTTGTCTTCAATCCATTCCTTGCTCTTATCTCTTCTCCATTCCTCAGAGCTCTAGATACAACCTACACAAGAATCAACATAGAAACATAAAAACTTGTGGAAATTAACTATTATTTACTACTAGTACTAAAATATACCTCTAACACAAATCTATGATAAACTACCAAAATATGACACAAATAAAAGCTAAATGATCCAAGAACAAAGTAAAGAAAATGTATATAAAATGGATTATCAGTAGCGTCCCCGACGACGACAGTTCAGGTAGTGCCCGCTCTAACAACGATATCTCCGACAGGTGCAGCTCGTCCACCAGTAGTTCGGGTAGTAGCATCTCCGGTTCTACTACCTGCAGTAGTAGTTTCTGTAGGGGTAGCATCCCCGACAGCTCTGACAGTGCCCGCTCTAACAACGGTATCTCCGACAGGTGCAGCTCGTCCATCAGCAGTTCGTGTAATAGCATCTCCGGTTGTACTACCTGCAGCAGTAGTTTTTGTGGGGGTAGCATTTCCAACGGCGACAGCTCCAGCAGTGCCCGCTCTAACAACGATATTTCTGACAGGTGCAACTCGTCCACCGGTTGTTCGGGCAGTAGCATCTTCGTTTCTACTCCCTGCAGTAGTAGATTCTGTAAGGGTAGCATCCCTGACGGCGACAGCTCTGGCAGTGCCCGCTCTAACAATGGTATCTCCGACAGGTGCAGCTCGTCCACTGGCAGCTCAGGCAGTAGCATCTCGGGTTGTACTACCTGCAATAATAGTTTCTGTGGGGGTAGCATCCCCGACAACGACAACTCCAGTAGAGACCTCTCTAACAACGGTATCTCCGATAGGTGCAGCTCGTCCACCGGCAGTTCGGGCAGTAGCATCTCCGGGTGTACTACCTGCAGTAGTAGTGTCCGCCAAGGGTAACATCCTCGACAACGATGGCCCTCGGAGTGCGAGGCTTTAGCAGCGGTATCTCCCGATGGTGCGGCTCGTCACGCGCGGCTTTTGCAGTTGCATATTCGGTAGTACTGTTTGAACTAGTAGTCTCTGTAGGGGTAGCATCCCCGACGACGACAGCTCTGACAGTGCCCGCTCTGACAACGGTATCTCCGACGGGTGCAGCTCGTCCACCAGCAGTTCGGGCAGTAGCATATCTGGTTCTAAAACTGCAGTAGTAGCTTCTGTAGGGGTAGCATCCCCAACGGCGACAGCTTTGACAGTGCCCGCTCTAACAACGGTATCTCCGACAGGTGCAGCTCGTCCACCGGTAGTTCGTGTAGTAGCATCTCCGCTTGTACTACCTGCAGTAGTAGTTTTTGCGGGGGTAGCATCCCCGACACGACAGCTGCAGCGTGCCCGCTTCAACGACGGTATCTCGACGGTGCGGCTCGTCCACCGGCGGTTTTTGCGGGAGCATCTCCGATTTACTCCCTGCGGTAGTAGTTTATGTGGGGGTAGCATCTTCCCGACAATGACAGAAACTCAGCCGCCCCGCTCTAACAATGGTATCTCCGATGTGCGGCTCGTCCACCGCGATTCGTTCGCAGCATCTCGGGCGATTGTATCTTCGGTAATACTTCGCAATAGTAGTTTTTGTGGGGGTAGCATCCCGACGCGATAACTCTGCACGGTGCCGCTCTAACAGAGTATTTCGTCGACTCGTTCCACGAAAGTTCACCGGCTCGGGCGGTAGTATCTTCGGTAATACTTACACTACTTGAGTAGATTTTTACGCGGGCAGCATCCCCCGACGATGACAGCTCCGGCAGTGCCCGCTCTAACAAGGGTATCTCCGACATGTGCATCTCGACCACCTGCAGCTCGGGCAGTAGCATCTCCGGTTGTACTAACTGCAGTAGTAGTTTCTGTAGGTGTAGCATCCCCGACGGCGACAGCTCCGGCAGTGCCCGCTCTAACAATGGTATCGCCAACAAGTGCAGCTAGTCCACCGACAGTTCGGGCAGTACCATCTCTGATTTTACTTCCTAAAGTAGTAGTTTCTACAGGGGTAGCATCCCCGACGGCGACAGCTCAGATAGTCCCCGCTCTAACAACGGTATCTCCAAACGGCAGTGCGGCACGTCCACCGGCGAAAGCGCATGAGCATCTCCGGTTGTACTACGTATAGTAGTAGTTTTTGTAAAATAGCATTCCCAACGGTGACGGACAACTACAGCGATTCCGGTCTAGCAATTGTATCTCCGACAGGTACAGCTTGTCGATCGGCAGTTCGGCCAGTAGCATCTCCGTTTCTACTTCCTGCAGTAGTAGTTTCTGTAGGGGAAGCATCCCCGACGGCGACATCTCCGTCAGTGCCCACTCTAACAACGGTATCTCCGATAGGTGCAGCTCGTCCACCGGCAGCTCAGGCAGTAGCATCTCGGGTTGTACTACGCGGTAGTAGTTTCTATGTGGGGTAGCATCCCCAACGCAGTGACAATTCACGACGTGCCGCTCTAACAATGGTATCTCCAACGGGTTGCAAGCTCGTCCACCGCGCCGAGCTCGAGCGGAGCATCTTCGATTATACTACGCCGATGTTCTGGGGGTAGCATCCCCAGCCGGCGACGACTCCGGCGATGCACTCTAACGACCATATCTCCGACAACCGAGTGCGGCTAGTCCACCGGCAGCTCAGGCAGTAGCATTTCCGGAATACTACCTGCAGTAGTAGTTTCTTTGGGGGTAGCATCCCCTACGCCGACATCTCCGGCTGTACCCGCTCTAACAGCGGTATCTCCGATAGGTGTAGCTCGACTATCGGCAACTCGGGTAGTAGCATCTCCGATTGTACTACCTGCAGTAGTAGTTTTTGTAGGGGTAGAATCCCCGACAGCGACAACTCCAGCAGTGCCCGCTCTATCAGCGATATCTCGACGTGTCGGCTCGTCCATCGGCGGCTATTCCGTTTGCATTCTTCAACTATCTCCAAACCCAAACTTCAAGTGAAGCTTTCGGTCAAGTCAACAATGGATGCATGAGAAACCGAAAAGGGAAAATGGAAGGGGGTGAGAAATGGGGAAGAAAGGCGTCATGGAAAGCCAATAAGCCTAGGAGGAACCGCCACAATGGAGGTGAGATTCCGTTTATAAGATCCAAGAAACCTTGCTAAGCAAGACAAGAGAAAACCTCTCTCAAGAAAAGCTCAAAGCTTATTCATTCATCAAATTTATCAAAAGTTCCTTTATAATTTCGTTTTTGGCTTTATATAGGCTTAGGAAGACTTGAAGAGGAAGCTAAACAACTTTAGAGTACTCTACAAGTCAATGAATAAGAGCCACAAGTTCAAAGGTTCAAGTACATGTCACTTTCAAGAGTGTTTCATGTCACTTACAAAGGTTACATGTCACTTTCCACTTGATTATCATCCATTGGATAAGTGTATCTGATCAAGGATTAAGATTTGCTCTTGGATTAGGAAGGCATGGATCCTAATCCAAGTGAAAATCTTCTTGAACCAAAACCACTTAGATTCACAATTTGAAATTCAAACTTAAACCAAATTAAATTTAAATTTCAAATGAGAATTTAATATGAACTTGAACTTAAATTCATTCACCCTATTAAGCTTCACTATTTAAGCTTATTAGCCTTTTAAGCACAATGTTAAGCAAACACTTAAAAGAAAATACACTTTTGGCCGAAAACTTACAAGGCCATCAAAATTATTTACACTTCAATTACAAAAATCAAATCCTAAGCTAAGGTAATTTGGAGCTTCTAGTAATTCTTCTAGTTGAGTGATTTTCCTTAGATGTTCCTACATCAAACCCTCCTTCTTAGTTGCAACTTGTCCCCAAGTTGGCTTGATCTTCACCTACATTAAACAAAGACAAGTCATTAACATTGAAAGTTTTCATCCAACAAATCACTAGGTAAATCAAGTTAAAAAAGTTTTGGGTCCTTTTAGACTCATGTCCTCTAAGGAATTTCCTCAACGAACTCTTGCTCCTAAATAGAGTCCTCTTTACCTACAAACAAATAACCACTGGGATCAAATATCACAATGTCATCATTAACAATGGATAAATCATTCTTTATAGCATTTGATGCAAGTGATTTATTATGTTAGTATGCTTGCATTCTATAGTGAGGGCATGGTGGTAAAAACATTTGAAAATCTATAATTCTACACCTATTCAACTTAATTTTAGCATCTAGTTAGAGCAAATTACAAACTTCACTTACTTCCAAATAATAGGACAACAACATGTATTTTTTCTCAATATCAATAATATCAATTAAAGAATGAAAAGAAAAATTTGAATACTCATTTGGAATATAACCGAAACTCTTAGAAGTTTCTACTCCTTTCTCCACTTGTATCAACACTTGCTTCTTATTTATCATTCCTTTGCTAAATGTGGAACTTTGTGTTATTCTCTCCTTCTTAACCTCTTCCAACAACCTAGGAAAGCATTCAACATCATGAAAACAATGGTTAATAGGCACAATTAAGAATTCCAAATTACCAATTTCAAGGATCTTCCAAGGCTCAATGCCAAAAGATTCTAAAGTATGGTATGGAATATCATTCTTAATAAAAGTAAAAGGAGTAGTAATTGATAAGGAAATTTTTTCAAAAGGTAGTTCAAATTCTATAGGCATTTCCTTTTCTTTACAATGTTTGTTCCAAGACTCTTTTATGCACAACTCTTCATTAAGAGTCAAATCAAAAGGAACTTTATAAAGATGACCACAAGCATCCTCATAAAGAGATTTAAGTGCATTCCTTTCTACATCTTCACACAAGAGATTGTCAATTTCCTCATGGTAGTCATCCTTTGGAACCATACCTACAATGTCCTCCAAATAAGAATCAAAAAATTCAAATGAAGGTTTAGTATAAGAAAGTAAAGAATCATTTTTCTCCTTCATTTGTTTTTCTATCAACTCCCATTCTTTAATTTCATTTGCTCTCAATTCTTTTTCTCTCAATTCCTTTATCATTCTCTCTTTTTCCCTTCTCCAATACTCGTCATAATTCCTTTCATTTTCTTCTAACAACCTTCTTTGTTTTTCTTCTCTCATTTCCCTCTTAAAGTCATAATAATCTCTATCACTTCTTTCACTCCCTCTTCTACTCCTCCTATCACTATCTCTATGGTACTCTCTCCTTTCATCTCTATTCCTACTATTATCTCCATTATGCCTCCTCTCACTATCCAACCTCCTTACAATCGACCCAATTCTCTCATCAAGGGTGGTATTCAATCTACTCATCAACACATCCATCATTTTGAGAGTTTTGGGTGACAAATCATTGCCAACACTAGGAGAACTAGCCATCACTACAAGAAAAGGTTAGTGTACAAGAAATATAATAGGAAATAAAGGATCTCACCACTCTCTAAGTGTATCCACTCAATCAACTCGTGTTTCGCACTTAGTGACTTTTTCTCTAATGAAACTCTTTTGCCTTTTTCCTCTCCATTTCTTGGTTCTCACTTAGAAATTATTCTCAAATCAATTATCAAGTTCTTACCAAGCCAATGTGAAAGAGGAACAACACCCTAGCTAAGCTTAAGAACTCTAAAGAGACAAATACTCCAAGACAAAACTAGGAATCCAAGGAAGACAAGCAATAAAAGCTCAAAATTGAAAGAAAGGGTTACTCAAATGTGGAAGAATTTTGATGAGACAAAGACACATATAAGGGTAGCAAAATAACATATATTTGGTATAGAAATCAAGTTCAAACCGAGAGCAACACCATAAGCATCAAAACTGTACAGCCAAGCATACCACCAAATAGCAACCGAAATGGCTACAAAATTAGCAACGGATTTCTAGCTATTATGATTAGCGACCGAAAAGAATGTTCTTCTATAATTTTTCTAGCCTTCAAATTTTAATCGAAAAGCAATACAAGGATCATATAGGCATAGTATTCTCAAATTCCAGCAAGTGCAGTACAAGCACAAAGTGAAAATTACACCAAAAATCACTACACACTCAAGTCCAAAACAAGGTACTAGAAATTCAACTTGAGTAATGTGTGCTCAAAACAAGGTCCAAGGGTGTGTCTAATGATCAATTCATTTCACTTTTCAATCCAACTCTTACTGTTTTTGTTCTTTTTATTTTGTTCTTGTATGGTTGTCACTCAATTGATACTCTTTTTGAACCCATACACTTTTCTTTTCACCACTACTTCTTTTTCTTTTATTTTTTTTTCACTTGCTTCTTTTCTTTATTTTGATTTTTGTATTTTTTCACACACTAAGTATGGCTGGACCAAAACCATAAGATGAAGAAGAGCAACCTCCAAGTTCAATTTCCACAACCCAAAACGAAATTCACAAGGTTATACACAAATTGGACCTAAAGAGTGCTCTAGAAGCTATTACAAGCATGTACATGTGAGTCTTACACTAGAAGTTTCTTCTACCACTTGAAACCCATGTAAAAACTTGAAACCCACATCATCAATGGTGCAACAACATACTTCTACTCACGGTTATGGAAAAGAAAACACAAAGGACTAAATAAAACTACAAGAAAACAAATCAAACAAAGAAGCTTACAAAGGAAGTTACTCTAGAACCATGAATCTTGTTATGGAAGCTAAAGCAACTATGGGTAAAACTTCAAGACAAGCATGCATGGACACTCAAATCCACGGTTTGAAGAAGAAAGAAGGAAGAAAAGCATGCTTAGACACAAACTAACCGAACAAAATTGGAACAACTTGATGAAGGTGCTCTTGGAGGAAGATCCAAAGCCACCTTGGAATGCCCCAATCTAGCCTTCACCGTGAGCATCACCGTAGAAGCCGAAGCCAAGTAGTCTCGGCCATGGAAGGTTGTTATGGATTTTGGTGTTTAGGAAACAAAGGAAGAAGATGGTTAAGATGAAGAAGGTGGTGGCGCCAAGGAGGAGGGTCCTATAAGCCTAGGAGGAACCGCCATAATGGTTGTAAGAAGCCATTGATAAGATTCAAGAAACTTCCCTAAGGGAACAAGAGAAAACTCTCTAGAAAGCTTAAAGCCTTTTTCATTCAAATTTGATCAAAAGTTCCTACAATAGGTTCGGCCAAGGTTTATATAGAACACCTTGCTTGGGCCTCAAGGATCTCTAACCATGGTGAAGGCTTCCTAGACCGTAGTTGAGACCAACCAATCCGTGAGCTTCCCTTCTTCTCCAAGTAATCATGTTAGTTACTTGGTGGTTAGGGAAGCACATGGCTTCACATGGGTGCACATGGGTTTGTCTCCCATTTGCCACCATGTGATCAGCCAAGTCACTAATCCTTGATCACTTGAAATTAAAGGTTGAGATGATTTGTTTAAGCATGCCACGGATCAAGCTTAAACCAAGACCTCTCCCTTTAGTTTCAAGTGATACCAAGGTGTTACACAAGCTTTTGATCCGGAATTTAGTTTTATAAAAACTCTTGTGTAAGCCTTGGTACCTTGAGGATGCATGGCTCGCCTAGGCTAGGGGAAACCGAAGGCTTTGGACCCTTTTGTACACCATGCACCTAGACTACTTTACATAGGTTTTGTCTCAAACAAATTTACAAGTAGGTTCCTATCTCTAAGTCCTACTCTAGCTCCTTCTTGACCTTGCTCTTGAAGTTCCTTTGCTTCCTCCTCCAACCTCCTTTGCATGCCTCTAGTGATCCTCCTTGATGTGCCTACATCACAACTCAAAGAAACAAAGACTAGGCTATTGAAAGAAGACATGGAACATGAAAAACACTATGGAAAACCATAGAGTTTGGGAAAACCCATTACTAACTGGTTGAAGATAACCCATTGAAGAAGACAACAAGCTCTGATACCACTTGATAGAGGCCTCCTTAGAGATTCTCCAAAGAGTCCTTGTAAGTTCCCAATCTAGCTTCTTCAACTATCTCCAAACCAAAACTTCAAGTGAAGCTTTCGGTCAAGTCAACAATGGATGCAAGAGAAACTGAAAAGGGAAAATGGAAGGGGGTGAGAAATGGGGAAGAAAGGCGCCATGGAAAGCCAATAAGCCTAGGAGGAACCGCCACAATGGAGGTGAGAATCCATTGATAAGATCCAAGAAACCTTGCTAAGCAAGACAAGAGAAAACCTCTCTCAAGAAAAGCTCAAAGCTTATTCATTCATCAAAATTATCAAAAGTTCCTTTACAATTTCGTTTTTGGCTTTATATAGGCTTAGGAAGACTTGAAAAGGAACCTAAACAACTTTAGAGTACTCTACAAGTCAATGAATAAGAGCCACAAGTTCAAAGGTTCAAGTACATGTCACTTTCAAGAGTGTTTCATGTCACTTTCAAAGGTTACATGTCACTTTCCACTTGATTATCATCCATTGGATAAGTGCATCTAATCAAGGATTAAGATTTGCTCTTGGATTAGGCATGGATCCTAATCCAAGTGAAAATCTTCTTGAACTAAAACCACTTATATTCACAATTTGAAATTCAAACTTAAACCAAATTAAATTTAAATTTCAAATGAGAATTTAATATGAACTTGAACTTAAATTCATTCACCCTATTAAGCTTCACTCTTTAAGCTTACTAGCCTTTTAAGCACAATGTTAAGCAAACACTTAAAAGAAAATACATTTAGGCCGAAAACTTACAAGGCCATTAAAATTATTTACACTTCAATTACAAAAATCAAATCCTAAGCTAAGGTAATTTGGAGTTTCTAGTAATTCTTCTAGTTGAGTGATTTTCCTTAGATGTGCCTACATCAGTGGGGATAGCATCCATGATGAGGACAGCTCCTAAAGTGCCCGCTCTAACAGCGGTATCTCTGACAGGTGCAGCTCGTCCATCGGTAGCTCGGGCAGTAGTATCTCCGGTAGTACTACCTGCAATAGATGTGTCTGTAGGGGTAGCATCCCCGACGACGACAGCTCCGACAGTGCCCGCTCTAGCAGCCATATCTCCGACAAGTGCAGCTCGTCCACCGGCGGCTCGGGAAGTAGCATCTCCGGAATACTATCTGCAGTAGTAATTTCTGTGGGGGTAGCATCCCCGACGGCGACAGCTCCAGCTGTACCCGCTCTAACAATGGTATCTCCGACAGGTGCAGCTCGACCACCGGCATCTCAGGCAGTAGCATCTCCGGTTGTACTACCTGCAGTAGTAGTTTCTGTAGGGGTAGCATCCCTAACAGCGACAACTCCGGCAGTGCCCGCTCTAGCAACGGTATCTCCGACAAGTGCAGCTCGTCCACCGACAGCTATTGCAGTTACATCTCCGGTAGTACTATTTGTAGTAGTAGTTTCTGTGGGGGTAGCATCCCCGACGACGACAGCTCCTGCGGTACCCGATCTAGCAGCGGTATCTTCGACAGGTGTAGCTCGTCCACCGGCAGCTCCGACAGTAGTATCTCTAGTAGTACTACCTGCAATATATGTGTCTGTAGGGGTAGCATCCCTAACGACGACAGCTCCGGTAGTACCCACTCTAGCAGTCGTATCACCGTTAGGTGCAGCTCGTCCACCAGCAGCTCGGGCAGTAGCATCTCCGGAATACTACCTGCAGTAGTAGTTTCTATGGGGCAGCATCCCCAGCTGACGACGACTCATTTGTACCCGCTCTGTGATATCTCCGATAGATGCGGCTCGACCACCGGCGGCTCGGGCGCGGTAGCATCTTCGGTTGTACTCCTGCAATAGTAGTTTTACGCGGGTAGCATCCCCGACGCGACAACTCCGGCGGTGCCGCTCTAGCAACGGTATCTCACGACGGGTGCAGCTCGTCCACCGCGGCTATTGCGGTTGCATCTCCAGGTAGTACTATTTACTGTAGTAGTTTACTGCGGGGGTGGCATCCCCGACGGCAGCCGGCTCTGCGGTACCCGCTCTAACAACGGTATCTCCGAAACGGTGCGGCTCGTCCACCGCGGCTCGGGCGATAGCATCTCCGTGTACTACTGCCGATAGATGTGTACGCCAGGGTAGCATCCCTGACGACGGCAGCTCCGGCAGTGCCCGCTCTAGCAGCCATATCTCCGACAGGTGCAGCTCGTCTACCGGAAGCTCGGGCAATAGCATCTCCAAAATACTACCTGTAGTAGTAGTTTCTGTGGGGGTAGCATCCCCGACGACGACAGCTCCGGCGGTACCCGCTCTAATAGCGGTATCTCCGACAGGTGTAGCTCGACCACCGGCAGCTCGGGCAGTAGCATCTCCGGTTTTACTACCTGCAGTAGTAGTTTCTGTAGGGGTAGCAACCCCAACAACGACAACTCCGGCAATGCCCGCTCTAGCAGCGGTATCTCCGACAAGTGCAGCTCGTCCACTGGCAGCTATTGCAGTTGCATCTCCGGTAGTACTATTTGCAGTAGTAGTTTCTGTGGGGATAGCATCCCCGACGACGACAGCTGCTGCAGTACCCGATCTAACAGCGGTATCTCCGACAGGTGCAGCTCGTCCACCGGCAGCTTGGGCATTTGTATCTCTGGTAGTACTACCTACAATAGATGTTTCTGTAGGGGTAGCATCCCCAACGACGACAGCTCTGGCAGTGCCCGCTCTAGCAGCCATATCTCCGACAAGTGCAGCTCGTCCACCGGCAGCTCGGGCAGTAGCATCTTCGGAATACTACCTGCAGTAGTAGTTTCTGTAGGGGTAGTATCCCCGACGGCGACAACCCATTGCACCCGCTTCTAACAATGTATCTCCGAAGGTCTGCGGCTTACCACCGCGGCTCGAGCGTAGCATCTCCGGTTGTACTACCTGCAGTAGTAGTTTCTGTATGGGTAGCATCCCGGACGGCGACAACTCCGGCAGTGCCCGCTCTAGCAGCGGTATCTCTGGTGGACTTGAAGCTAAAGATGTCGTCTCTTGTTTTTTTGTTTTGATCTACTTGTACTCCTGAATTTAATGATAGATTGTAAATAGGAGCTTAATTGTATTGATTGTTCTATAATAGGCTTTGAGTGTGATTTCTATTCAATTTCACTTCACAGAGAAGTTGAATTTACTCTAAGAATCAAGCTAGAGCAAGTTTGGGAACCCTAACTTTGATTTGACAAGTTGAAAACTGTTATTTTAAATGATTTTAGCTGAAGTAATCGATTACCATATATTAGTAATCGACTACCAATAGTTTGAGAAATCAGGGAATCCTAAACCTCTCTGAAGTAAACGATTACCACATCCTAGTAATCTATTACCTCGTGCTTGAGTTAACAGAGAAGCCTAAAACTCTCTAGAGTAATCGATTACCACATTCTGGTAATCGATTACCCACACCAGAACTCATCTCAAATTTTTTTTTAAATTGTTTTTAATTGAAATCTCTTAGAATTCATTGAACAAGAGAAATCTTTGAGTTTTTTCAAGAAGAAAGGAAAAGCGAAAACTGAGTTTACAAAGAACACAAGTTCTAAGAGTTCTCTTCAAGATTTCAAAAGATTTTCTCTAGAGATGAAGAGTGTGTGAAGGATTGAATACTTGGTTATAAACTTGATCAGATCATACACATCAGGTGTAATCTTTACTGATCTTTATCTTGTTTTTGTATTTGTTTTTGTTCAAACTCTTAAGAGAAAGTTTTTCTCTAGAAGAAGAGTTAAGGAATTTGAGAGAGGTGCTCTCAAAGGTGATTCTTGAAGGATTCAAGAATTAGAGAGATATGTTCTTAGGAGAAGAACATGTATTTTGGTTATTTTGATTTTGTTTGTGTTTGTGCAATGTGTTTGTATTAGACACAAGAAATCATTATAGTGGAAACCGATCGCAACAGTTGTTGGGTTGGGACTGGACGTAGGCCGAACGCCGAACCAGGATAAATCTTTGTCCAAACTTTCTCTCTACCTTATCTCTTATCTTTACCTGAATTTATTGCTTTACAATTGCTTTTACTGAATTCTTCTGAAAGAGTTTTGAAAAGGTGTATCAATTTCTTTCTATGTCCGCTGCTACCTCTTTGAATTGTTATTCTTAACATAGATAAAACTGAATTGGGAAAGAAATTAACAAAGGCTAAAATTGAACATCGGGAACTTGAATCTATTCACCCCCCCTCTAGATTCAACATAGGGACCAACAATCTCCGACAGGTGCAGCTCGTCCACCGGCAGTTCGGACAGTAGCATCTCCGGTTGTACTTCTTGCAGTAGTTGTTTCTGTAGGGGGACCATCCCTGACAGCGACAACTCCGGCAGTGCCCGCTCTAGTAGCGGTATCTCCGACAGGTGCAGCTCGTCCACAAGCAGCTATTGTAATTGCATCTCCGGTAGTACTATTTCCAGTAGTAGTTTCTGTGGGGGTAGCATCCCCGACGGTGACAGCTCCTATAGTGCCCGCTCTAACAGCGGTATCTCCGACAGGTGCAGCTCGGGAAGTAGTATCTCCGGTAGTACTACCTGCAATAGTTGTTTCTGTCAGGGTAGAATCCCCGACGATGATAGCTCCAGCAGTGCCCGCTCTAGCAGCCGTATCTCCGACAGGTGCAACTCGTCCACCGGCAGCTCGGGCAGTAGCATTTCCGGAATACTACCTACAGTAGTAGTTTCTGTGCGGGTAGCATCCCCGACGGCGACAGCTCTGGCTGTGCCCGCTCTAACAGCGGTATCTCCGACAGGTGCAGCTCGACCACCGGCGGCTCGGGCGATAGCATCTCGATGTACTACTGCGGTAGTAGTGTACGTAGGGGTAGCATCCCCGACGAGCGACAACTCCGACGATGCGGCTCTACGCGACGGTATCTCAGAAGGGTGCAGCTCGACCATCGGCTGCTATCGCAGTTGCATCTCCAGTAGTACTATTTGCAGTAGTAGTTTCTGTGAGGGTAGCATCCTCGACGGCGACAGCTCCAACAGTGCCCGCTCTAACAATGTTATCTCCGACAGGTTGAACCTCGTCCACCGGCAGTTCGGACAGTGGCATCTCCGATTGTACTACCTGTAGTAGTAGTGTCTGTAAGGGTAGCATCCCCGACAACGACAACTCTGGCATTGCCAGCTCTAGCAGTCGTATCTCCCACAGGTGCAGCTCGTCCACCGGCAGCTCGGGCAGTAGCATTTCCGGAATACTACCTACAGTAGTAGTTTCTGTGCGGGTAGCATCCCCGACGCGACGGCTCGATTGTGTGCCCGCTCTAACGTGGTATCTCCAGGGTGCGGCTCGACCACGGCGGCATCTCCGGTTGTACTACTGCGGTAGTAGTTTCGTTGGGGTAGCATCCCAACGGCGGCAACTCTGCGTGCCCGCTTCTGCGACGGTATCTCAGAAGCGAGTGCGGCTCGACGTAGCATCTCGGTTGTCTTACCTGCGGTAGTAGTTTCTGTGGGGGGTAGCATCCCCAGAAGCGGCGGCTCTGCGAGTGCCGCTCTAACGGCGGTATCTCCAAACAGTGCGGCTCGTCAACATGGTAGCTCGGGCCTTAGCATCTCCGGTTGTACTTCTTGCAGTAGTAGTTTCTGTAGGGGTAGCACCCCCGACGGTGACAGCTCTGGTAGTGCCTTCTCTAACCACGGTATCTCCGACAGGTGCCTTTGACCACCGGCATCTCGGGCAGTAGCATCTTCGGTTGTACTACCTACGGTAAGAAGTTTTACGTAGGGGTAGCATCCCGGCGATGGCGACTCTGCGGTGCCGCTCTAACGGCTGATATCTCCGGCAGTGCTGACTCGACCCGCAAACCAAACTTCGGACGTAGCATCTCCGGTTGTACTACCTGCAGTAGTAGTTTCTGTAGGGGTAGCATCCCCGACGGCGACAGCTCCTGCAGTGCCCGCTCTAACAGCGGTATCTTCGACAGGTGCAGCTCGACCACCGACAACTCGGACAGTAGCATATCCGGTTGTACTACACACCGCAGTTGTTTATGTAAGGGGTAGCATCCCCGTCGCGACATCTCTGGCGTGTCGCTCTAACAACGGTATCTCAAACGTGTGCGGCTCGACAAACGGCTCGGGCGATGCATCTCGGTTGTACTACTGCGGTAGTAGTTTGTAGGGAAGCATCCGTCAGCAGCCCGTGGCCTTTCTGGCGTGCCGCTCCCAGCCTGCGGTATCTTCCACGGTGGCGGCTCGTCCACCAGCTCTAGTGCTATCTGCGGTTGCATCTCCGGGTAGTACTACTGCGGTAGTAGTTTTTGTGGGGGTAGCATCCACCGGCGATGACGACTGCGAGCATTCCGCTCTGCGGTATCTTTAACGGCAGTGCGGCTCGTCCACCGTGAGATTCGGGAAGTAGCATCTCGGTTTACTTCTACTGCGATGTAGTAGTTTTACGCCCAGGGGTATCATCCCGGCCATAGCGACGACCTACGATTGCCCGCTCCCCAGCTGTGGTATCTCAGAGCCAGTGCCGGCTCGACCACGGCCGGCTCGAGGCGGTAGCATCTCGGTTGTACTACACTGCGTGCGGGTGTACGTAAGGGTAGCATCCCCGGCGGACACGGCTAAGCGATGCCCGCTCTAACAACGGTATCTTTGACAAGTGCAGCTCGTCCATTAGCTATTGCGATTTTGCATCTCCGATAGTACTATTTGACGCGAGTAGTTTACGTGGGGGTAGCATCCCCGATGCGATACTCTGTAGTGCCGCTTAACAACGGTATCTCAAGCGAGTACAACTCGACCACGGACTACTCGGATAGTAGCATCTCCGGTTGTATTACCCGCGAGGTTACGTAGGGGTAGCATCCCCGACGGCACGACTCTGCGGTGCGCCTGGGTCAACGGTATCTCCAATAGGTGCAACTCGACCACTGACAACTCGGACAGTAGCATCTCCGGTTGTACTACCTGCAATAGTAGTTTATGTAGGGGTAGCATCCCCGTCGGCGATATCTCTGGCAGTGTCCGCGCTAACAACGGTATCTCAGACAAGTGCGCTCGACCAAAACGGCTCGAGGCGTGCGACTCGGTTGTACTACCTCCGCAAGTAGTTTACGTAGGGTATCATCCCTGATCGTGACAACTACCGATGGTGCCCGCTCAAACAACGGTATCACCGACAGGTGCAGCATGACCACCGGCAGCTCGGCGTGCGCATCTCCGGTTGTGCCGCCCTGCGATAGTAGTTTGTGCGGGGTAGCATCCCCGACGGCGACAAATGGCGTGCCCGCTCTAAAAATGGTATCTCGACGGGTGCGAGATTGACCACCGTGCTCGGGCAAGTAGCATCTCTGGTTGTACTACCTGCGGTAGCGTTTACGTAGGGGTAGCATCCCCGACGGCGGCCTACTGCGGTGCCGCTCTAACAACGGTATCTTCGACAGGTGCAGCTCGTCCACCGGCAGCTATTGCAGTTGCATCTCCGATTGTACTACCTGCAATAGTAGTTTATGTAGGGGTAGCATCCCCGTCGGCGATATCTCTGGCACTGTCCGCTCTAACAGCGGTATCTCCAATAGGTGCAGCTCGACCACCGATAGCTCGGCCAGTAGCATCTCCGGTTGTACTACCTACGGTAGTAGTTTCTGTAGGGGTAACATCCCCGACGACGATAACTCTGGCAGTGCCCGCTTTCACAACGGTATCTCTGACAGGTGCAGCGAGACCACCGGCATCTCGGGCAGTAGCATCTCCGGTTGTACTACCTGTAGTAGTAGTTTCTGTAGGGGTAGCATCCCCGACGGCGACAGCTCTGGCAGTGCCCGCTCTAACAACGGTATCTCTGACGGGTGTAGCTCGATCACCGGCAGCTCGGGCAGTAGCTTCTCCGGTTGTACTACCTGCAGTTGTAGTTTCTGTAGGGGTAGCATCCCCGATGGAGACAGTCCCTACAGTGCCAGCTCTAACAGCTGTATCTCCGACAGGTGCAGCTCGACCACCGACTACTCGGACAGTAGCATCTCCGGTTGTGCTACTTGCAGTAGTAGTTTATGTAGGGGTAGAATCCCCGTCGGCGACAGCTCTTGCAGTGTCTACTCTATCAACGGTATCTCCGACAGGTGCAGCTCGACCACCGGCAGCTCGGGCAGTAGCATCTCTGGTTGTACTACCTGCAGTAGTAGTTTCTGTTGGGGTAGCATCCCCGACGGTGACAGCTCTGGCAGTGCTGCTCTAACAACGGTATCTCCGACAGGTGCAACTTGTAACATCCCAAAAATTTAAATACGATTTGAAAAAGGTTTTTGATAACATAGAGCAAAGAATAAAGAAAATATGAAGAACGGTTTAGAGAAGACATGAGTGATTTAATTGTGTTTGCTAGATTAATTTCTTGATTGTGGTCACTTGCCTTTGTTTGTGTCTAATATTAAAATTTTGTCTTTACCTTTGTTTTTGTTGTTGTCTTATCCATTGTAAAACTTCTTAAGTATTTTTTTTAAATAAAAAGCTTCTTGTTTATTCTATGTCTTTCTAGAAAATTCTTGGTCATTCTAGAATCTTCTTATTAATTCTAATTGTTTCTAGAAAATTCTTGTTATTATACTCTTTCTAGAAACTTCTAATTCATTCTACAATTTTCTGGAAAATTCTTGTCTATTCTAGAAACACCTTGTTTATTCTATCTATTTCTAGAAAAATGATGTGGATTATAGAAAATTCTTATTTATTCCACTTTTTTCTACAAACTTCTTGTTTATTCTGCATGTTTCTAGAATATTCTTGCTCATTCTAGAAATATCTTTTTATTTTACCTTTTTTAGAAAATTATTGTTGATTCTAGAAACTTCTAATTTATTCTACTTTGTTCTAGAAACTTCTTGATTATTCTACATGTTTCTAGAAAGTTCTTGATTATTATAGAAATATCTTGTTTATTCTAGTTATTTCTAGAAAAATCTAATTATTTCTAGAAACTTCTTATTCTATTTAGAAACTACTTGATTATTCTACTTATTTCTAGAAAATTATGATTATTCTACTTTGTTCTGGAAACTTCTTATTCTACTTATTTCTAGAAATTTCTTATTTTCTTACTTGTTTCTAGAAATTTCTTAATTCATTTTGAATATTTAATTTGAAAGATATTTCTAAACCATTCTAGAATTTTCTTTTACCTTTTAAGATATTTTGATGGAAACTAAGATATTTTGATGGAAACCAAGATATTTTGATGGAAACTAAGATATTTTGATGGAAACCAAGATATTTTGATGGAAACCAAGATATTTTTATAGAAACTAAGATTTTTCTTTGGAAACAATCTCCAATACTCTAGAAATTTCTTTGGAAGCCTATAAATAGGACTTAGGGGTGTCAAATGAAGACATAACCCAAAAGAATACTCCTACACTCTCTCAAACTATCTTCACTATAAAAAACCTTTCTATACTTTCTCCACCTTAGGAAGAATCTCTCCAACCAAAGTAGGAGCAAGTAGGTAGAGGAAGAATATAGGAAGCTAGGAGAAACTAGTAAGAGGATCTTTCCTTATCCTTCTTTTCTATTCTTTGTTTTGTTGGTACTTTCATTATCTTTCTTTGGTTTCTTGGTGTTTCTTTTCTTCGTCTTTCTTACACTCCTTTTAATTCTTTAAGTTTGCGCTTTCTTTACCCTTTGAAAGATTATTTTAAAGTTGTTTTCCTCTTTCAACTATTTTTTTAAATACTATGACTACTTTATAACTAAGTAAATGAAATAGAAACCTTTATTATTGATATTAAGCATTTTACTTTTATTATGAACAACTTCAATCTTTTGTCTTTTAATCAAACCTCTTTTGAAAATTAACATGTATATATATGTCATAAACACAAATTTGTGGTGGTACATGGTTGTTTTATTATACATTCAAGTATGACTTGTGCATGATATGCAATTACTTGGTGAATTGGATGTGAGTAAGTGGTGACATGCATGGTTGCATTGAAATGACGATGGACTTGAATTGTTTAATGACCGATTAGAAATGCCTAGTGGAGAGGCAATATTCTAAGATTGCTTGGTGAATGGGCAATACTTAGAATGAGGTGAGATGAAGATGACCTGGTGGAAAGGTCAATACCAAAAATATGATGAAGGTCATTATACAATTCAAGGTCCTAGAACATGTTGCATTGGTGACTGGATAGTAGTAGACCAAGTCCGTAAGTCCTTGAACGGATTCCCGCCTGAGTGAGTGGAATGCCGTGGACTTGGGGGTTCTCTTGGTGGGGAAATTGCCCTGCTCATGATGATCACATGTTGTGGGGGAGGTCCTGCCGGACACTGAGGGAACTCGACAAATTACGGAGTGTCTACCTCTGGTGGGTCTGTTGAGTGTGAGAATCAGATGCCCCAGGCTATTCCGAAGGAGGCGCCACATTGCATTTCGAGTGAAGAGTGAAAATGCATGGTGAAGGTGCATGCATCATGTAGGCTCAGGAGCATACATTAGTGATTGTGTGTTTGATTGAATGTATGATTCATTTGAATTCATGCCTGAATCATTGATTGTGATTGATGGTTTGTTTGATTTAGTTGATGGTTGTCGGTTGCCTTACTATGTGATTGATATTTTGATGATCATGGATAAGTATGGAAGTATTATTCTAAAAATGATATCTTCCTTTAATTTTTAACTATTTTAGAATATCTTCATTAAGTTTTATAAAAAATGATTCTGAAACTTATACACTTTATCTTGGATTGTTTTTAAAGAAGAAATATCGTATTTGTACTCTCAAATGATATTTGAAATAAAAGTTTATCTTTATACTATTAAAATGATATCTTCGATGAAACCTTGAAGAATATTCTAAATTTATAAAAGAAAAGGTTTTCCTTGAACTACAATCAATTAGTTATAATTATGGTTAAGGAAAGCTCACCCTTGCATTTTGTGTTTTTAACACCTGTGATGATCTCGGATAACGTTCGAGGGAGCAGATTTGCAGGATTGAGAAGTTGTCACTGTTTTGCACTGGTTGTTGCTACTATCTTGTTGTGAAAGTGCTTGCTATGTTTTGCGTATAGAAGTGTTGGGTTGATGTTCTAAGGTAGTAGAAAGGTAGTTATGTAAAATAATAATAGGACAAAGTTATGCAATATAGTTGTAATGAACTTTAAATCTTATGTGATAAAAGTGTTGTTTCCTAAATCTCTCTTGTATTTACTACACCATTAACCGCTTTAAATTACTAATTAAAATATAAGTAAAGTATGTAAATGAAAGATGGGGGGGTGTTACATTAGTGGTATCAGAGCAGGTCGAACCAGTTCGACTTGTGAGTTATGTGTCTGTTATGTTTTTGTTGTGAGAATGATTGTTTGCTTGTGTGCTTTGTGTGCTTGTTTGATTATTTGGTATGCTTTTAGTGAGTGAATTGATTAATTAGTGTTTATTTGATTGCTTCTTGCATCACTTAATGAAAAAATTAGTTTTAGGCTTAGTGAAATAGTTTAGGATTAGATGTAGTTTACTCTATGACTTCACTTTCTATTTGGAATAGAAAGTAATGATTGAAAGTATGATAGAATTATAGCAAAATCCCTACAAGTTTTGACCCAAGTTTTAGATAAGCAGAACCAGAGTTGGCCAAGAAAAATAGAAAAGTATTAAGGGAAGAGAGTTGTTGTTGATCTTACAAAGGATGTTTCTACCAACTTAGACTAGCAAGATTGAAGGAGGATAAATTAGACATAAAGATGACCATCTCTGGAGATAAAATCAAAAGATATCCTAGATGACTTACCTATAATAGAAAACCTTTTTAAGAGTATTTTCAATAAAAGAGGACTCTTTTAGAAGAGAAAGAGATACAAATTTTTAGAACTAAGATTAATATATAAAGTTCTCCTTAAAAAGTAGCAAATCAAATAAAGAGGACCGAAAGTGAACCCTAAAGGAAGCCAGTTTTAGGAAATGATCCCTTCAAAGGAGAAGTCGTACTAAGGATTAGAAAAACCTAAAAATATCACCAAAGTTAAAAGACCTTAAGATAACTTTATTGGAAATGATTAGTAACTACCTAGCTCTTATCATAATACAAACCTTTTGACAACACTAAGATGCATTTAGAAGATATACTAGGATGATACAATAATGGTTGATGCATTTTGATGGTTAAAGAAACCTTAGAGAAGCTAGAAGGATTCGAAATCCGAGAGAGGAACTAGTATTTTTAAGGTAGAAAGAGTTTAGTTAAAGGACGAATAAGTAGTAACCCAAGGAGGAATTAAAGTTGATACGCTTAGGAAGATTACCTAATGTTAAAGGATTAACCACCTTGACTTGAGAAGACTAAGTTTTGTATAGCATGACCAATAGTTTTAAAGAGGCACCAACAATATCAACTAGGGAAATCAAAGGTTGTAGGAAGAATATTCACCCTTGATGGTGTTGGACCTAAAGCTTGATGATGCTTTGGTGTCTCTCTTGGTGTTTTTGATTTTGATGTAATGTAATTTTTGGTTTTCTTAGTTGGAATGTATCTAGGAGTTTTCTATGTATTGAGTGTTTAGACTAGGCATGTATGTGTTGTTCTTTGTTTGAATGCCTTGGAGAAGCTTGGAAATCTTGTGTGATTAATCATGTGTCAAGTGTTTTATTTCCCTCTCTAAAACAGTTTGAAAAACCTTTGGTAACCAACTGAGGTAATAGATTACCAACAGTAGGTAATAGATTACCAACAGTAGGTAACAAAGTGTGGAAATCCACTTGTTGCTTAATTTCACCCTAGATGCACTCCGAATTGACTCTTCGTGTCTTCATGAGTTTTGTAGCTCTATCAATCCTCTTTCATTTGCAACAAACCAGAGCTCAAAATGATATCTGTAGAAGAAGTTATGCCAATTTTGGTGAAAGTGCTCAAGCAGGTGCGCCCAGGTGCAACCAGAAGCATTACTCACGGCAGTAATTGATTACCAACAGTGGTAATCAATTACCACAGGCAAAAATCACCAAAATGCATTCTTCTCTGGTGTAATCGATTACCATAAGGCTGTAATCGATTACCATGAGCAAGTAATCGATTACCATGAAGCAGTAATCGATTACCTCAAGTAAAAATCACCCAGAATGAATTTCATCTCGGCAGTAATCGATTACCACGAGCTGTAATTGATTACCACCGCATAGAATGTTTAAAAGTTGCCTGAAATGAGTTTTCTAACATCCCACTTGATTCCCCACTTGTTCTAATCAATTTTAAAATTCCAGAAAGTCAATTTTTGAGGCTCCAACGTTCTGAAATTAAAAGCTCCAACGGTTCATTTTATGAGGCTCCAAAGGTTTGAAATTTGAGGCTCCAACTTTCAACAATTGAGGCTCCATATGAATCTATAAATGGAGGCTGTTTTGAAAATCAAAGAACATGATTTTAATACACTCTTGAGATACTTGGAAAACATTTTCAGAAAAGCTCTTACACTTTCAAATCCTCTCTAAAGAGAGTTTATCATTTTCTCCAAGAGAAAGAACTTAAAGAGTTCTTGAAGAAGTTTTAAGAAAAGGCAACTTGATTCATTTCATTGATTGGGTGGTATTCACTGTTTTATTGATTGTGATCAGAATCTACACTCCAGGTGTTTTCTAAACTGATCTCTTGTTTATCTATTTGATTGTTGGGTTATTACTCTAGGAGAGAGGTCTCTCTGGATAGAG
The DNA here is from genome assembly GCA_026586105.1 of Hylodesmum podocarpum. Taxonomy (NCBI): domain Eukaryota; kingdom Viridiplantae; phylum Streptophyta; class Magnoliopsida; order Fabales; family Fabaceae; genus Hylodesmum; species Hylodesmum podocarpum. Next base: position 36,200 of record JALJEV010000502.1, on the reverse strand, counting down.
TAAGAGTTTGAGAAGTGTTTTCTCAAAGGTTTGATCTTGGGTGTGCCAAGATCAGTGAAGAACAGTTCTTTGGGTTAAAGAACTGGTTTGGGTGTTTTGATTTCGTTTTTGTGTTGCTTGTTGTAGAGTGAATGTAAAAGAACACAAAAGGGATCATTTGATAGTGGAAAACCAATTGCAACAGTTGTTGGATTGGGACTTTGGATGTAGGCGTTAGGTGAACCAAGATAAATCACTCATGCACTCTTCTTCTTCCTTACACTCATTACCATTTACCTTACACTGCTATTATCATTGTTAAATTCTGCAAGTTGTTTGGTAACTGAATTGGTAATTAACTCAGTAATTAACTTGGTAATCAACTTAAACTGGAAAGGGTAGATACAAACATTGTATAAACTGAAAATTGATTACAAACTTGATTTTGATTATTCCTTTGTTATTTCTGCTGCATAAACTTAAATATACTCTGTTTGAATTAAAAGGAATTCGAAACTCACGAAAAAAAGGCCAAAGTGAACTAGAATCTATTCACCCCCCCCCCTCTAGATTCACCCATAGGGACCAACAGATGGAGTTAAGGCCTCCAATACCAATAATCTAGTACAAGGTACATGCTCCATACATGAAATTCTTTTACCTAGATATTTGACTCTGGTGCCACTCATTCCTTTATATCGTTTGATTGTGCTAAAAGGTTACAACTTCCACTATCTTTTCTAGACATTGATTTAATAATAACTACCTCTACCTATGAGTTTGTTACAACCACCCATATCTGTTTAGATTGTCCTATAGAACTAAGTAACAAAACCTTCTTAGTTAACCTAGTTTGCCTGAAGAGGTAAACCAACTACCATATGCAAGGGAAATCAAATTTTTTATAGACTTGATACCCGGCATTGACAATTTTTCTATTGCACCCTATAGGATGTCACCCTTAGAACTAGCGGAGCTAAATAAAAAGCAAATAAAAGAACTATTGGAGAAACAATTCATTAGAGCTAGTTTATCACCCTAAGGAACACCTATACTTCTAGAAAATGAAACTATGAGCCTACGTGTGGATTATAGACAACTAAATACGGTAACTATTAAGAATAAGTACCCCTTATCGAGGATAGATGATCTTATGGACCAACTAGTAGGAGCTTGTGTATTTAGCAAGATTGATCTAAGTCTGATACTTGCCAAATAAGGGTAAAAGTTAAAGATATCCTTAAACCAGCCTCTAGTACCTGATATTGACACTATGGGTACATGGTTAAGCCCTTTGAAGTAACTAATGCACCTGCAGTATTTATAAATTACATGAATAGGATTTTCCAACTATATTTGGATAAATTTGTGGTAGTGTTTATTGATGATATTTTGGTATAGTTAAGAACCAAAGAGGATCATGTTAAACATCTTAGAGTGATATTACAAATCTTGAAAGATCAACAGTTATATGTAAAATGGTCCAAATGTGAATTTTGGATAGAAAAAGTCAGTTTCCTAGGATATGTAATATCACAAGGTGGATTTGTAGTAGATCCACATAATGTAGACGCAATTGTAAAATGGGAAAGACCAACAGATGTGACAGAAATAAAGAGTTTTCTAGGGTTAGCTGGACATTATAGAAGATTTATAATAGATTTCTCCAAGATAGCCTTGCCCTCACAACCTTAACTAGAAAAGGCCAAGCTTTTGTATGGAATAACGAATGTGAACAATATTTTCACACCTTTATTCTTGTTTTGACCATTACCAACCCCAAATGAATCTTTGAAGGTTTATAGTGATGCCTCTAAACTAGGATTAGGAGGAGTACTAATGCAAGGACGAAGAGTGGTAGCTTATACATCTAGACAATTAAAGAACCACGAAAGGAACTACCCTACCCACGACCCTGAACTAGCCATAAGTAGTATTCAGACTTAAAATAATGTTACACTATCTTTTTAGGACAAGATTTGAGGTATTTAGTAATCACAAAAGCCTTTAAGTGTTTATTTAGCCAAATGGTGTTAAACATGAGGCAAGGAAGGTGGATAACATTTCTAAGAGATCATGGTTTCAATCTTAAGTGCAACCTAGACAAAGAAAATGTAGTGGTTGGCACCTTAAGTAGGAAGACCATAGCAATGTCAAGTTTAATGGTCAAAGAGATGGATTTAATAGAGCAATTTAGGAACTTCAACCTTGCGTGTGAGTTTACTCCTGTTAGTATGAAATTAGTAGCCTTAAGAATAACTAAAGAATTTATGAATGAAATAAGATAGAAATAATAAAATCCTTTCATAGGAGCCATAAGAAAAAAGAGTAAGAGTATGAACTTATATACCAACCAAGAGAAGTTGATGTTAAGAATTGAGAAAAGGAAAATCTTAGTGAAAAAAAAAATAAAAATGAGGAGGACTTATAAGTGGGAAAATGAGGAAGTCGTAGTCTTGCATATAAGGATAGCAACATTGAGGATAACAAATAGATTTCATAACAAAAGTTAGGTAAAATTATATTAAGAAGAAAAAGTTGAAACAAAAGGAGCTTTAGGAGTTGGAAATTAAAAACTAAAATAGAAGAATAGGATACGAAATAGGAATGGAAATTTCAAGGACGAAATTTTTAAAAAAGGAAGGGAGAATTGTAACATCCCAAAAATTTAAATATGATTTGAAAAAGGTTTTTGATAACAGAGAGCAAAGAATAAAGAAAATATGAAGAACGATTTAGAGAAGACATGAGTGATTTAATTGTGTTTGCTAGATTAATTTCTTGATTGTGGTCACTTGCCTTTGTTTGTGTCTAATATTAAAATTTTGTCTTTACCTTTGTTTTTGTTGTTGTCTTATCCATTGTAAAACTTCTAAATTATTTTTTTTAAAAAAAAAACTTCTTGTTTATTCTATGTCTTTCTAGAAAATTCTTGGTCATTCTAGAATCTTCTTATTTATTCTAATTGTTTCTAGAAAATTCTTGTTATTATACTCTTTCTAGAAACTTCTAATTCATTCTACAATTTTCTGGAAAATTCTTGTCTATTCTAGAAACATCTTGTTTATTCTATCTATTTCTAGAAAAATGATGTGGATTATAGAAAATTCTTATTTATTCCACTTTTTTCTACAAACTTCTTGTTTATTCTACATGTTTCTAGAATATTCTTGCTCATTCTAGAAATATCTTTTTATTTTACCTTTTTTAGAAAATTATTGTTAATTCTAGAAACTTCTAATTTATTCTACTTTGTTCTAGAAACTTCTTGATTATTCTACATGTTTCTAGAAAGTTCTTGATTATTATAGAAATATCTTGTTTATTCTAGTTATTTCTAGAAAAATCTAATTATTTCTAGAAACTTCTTATTCTATTTAGAAACTACTTGATTATTCTACTTATTTCTAGAAAATTATGATTATTCTACTTTGTTCTGGAAACTTCTTATTCTACTTATTTCTAGAAATTTCTTATTTTCTTACTTGTTTCTAGAAATTTCTTAATTCATTTTGAATATTTAATTTGAAAGATATTTCTAAACCATTCTAGAATTTTCTTTTACCTTTTAAGATATTTTGATGGAAACTAAGATATTTTGATGGAAACCAAGATATTTTGATGGAAACTAAGATATTTTGATGGAAACTAAGATATTTTGATGGAAACCAAGATATTTTGATGGAAACCAAGATATTTTTATAGAAACTAAGATTTTTCTTTGGAAACAATCTCCAATACTCTAGAAATTTCTTTGGAAGCCTATAAATAGGACTTAGGGGTGTCAAATGAAGACATAACCCAAAAGAATACTCCTACATTCTCTCAAACTATCTTCACTATAAAAAACCTTTCTATACTTTCTCCACCTTAGGAAGAAATCTCTCCAACCAAAGTAGGAGCAAGTAGGTAGAGGAAGAATATAGGAAGCTAGGAGAAACCAGTAAGGGGATCTTTCCTTATCCTTCTTTTCTATTCTTTGTTTTGTTGGTACTTTCATTATCTTTCTTTGGTTTCTTGGTGTTTCTTTTCTTCATCTTTCTTACACTCTTTTTAATTCTTTAAGTTTGCGCTTTCTTTACCCTTTGAAAGATTATTTTAAAGTTGTTTTCCTCTTTCAACTATTTTTTTAAATACTATGACTACTTTATAACTAAGTAAATGAAATAGAAACCTTTATTATTGATATTAAGCATTTTACTTTTATTATGAACAGCTTCAATCTTTTGTCTTTTGATCAAACCTCTTTTGAAAATTAACATGTATATATATGTCATAAACACAAATTTGTGGTGGTACATGGTTGTTTTATTATACATTCAAGTATGACTTGCGCATGATATGCAATTACTTGGTGAATTGGATGTGAGTAAGTGGTGACATGCATGGTTGCATTGAAATGACGATGGACTTGAATTATTTAATGACCGATTGGAAATGCCTAGTGGAGAGGCAATATTCTAAGATTGCTTGGTGAATGGGCAATACTTAGAATGAGGTGAGATGAAGATGACCTGGTGGAAAGGTCAATACCAAAAATATGATGAAGGTCATTATACAATTCAAGGTCCTAGAACATGTTGCATTGGTGACTGGATAGTAGTAGACCAAGTCCGTAAGTCCTTGAACGGATTCCCGCCTGAGTGAGTGGAATGTCGTGGACTTGGGGGTTCTCATGGTAGGGAAATTGCCCTGCTCATGATGATCACATGTTGTGGGGGAGGTCCTACCAGACACTGAGGGAACTCGACAAATTACGGAGTGTCTACCTCTGGTGGGTCTGTTGAGTGTGAGAATCAGATGCCTCAGGCTATTTCAGTGGAGGGCGCCACATTGCATTTCGAGTGAAGAGTGAAAATGCATGGTGAAGGTGCATGCATCATGTAGGCTCAGGAGCATACATTAGTGATTGTGTGTTTGATTGAATGTATGATTCATTTGAATTCATGCCTGAATCATTGATTGTGATTGATGGTTTGTTTGATTTGGTTGATGGTTGTCGGTTGCCTTACTATGTGATTGATATTTTGATGATCATGGATAAGTATGGAAGTATTATTCTAAAAATGATATCTTCCTTTAATTTTTAACTATTTTAGAATATCTTCATTAAGTTTTATAAAAAATGATTCTGAAACTTATACACTTTATCTTGGATTGTTTTTAAAGAAGAAATATCGTATTTGTACTCTCAAATGATATTTGAAATAAAAGTTTATCTTTATACTATTAAAATGATATCTTCAATGAAACCTTGAAGAATATTCTAAATTTATAAAAGAAAAGGTTTTCCTTGAACTACAATCAATTAGTTATAATTATGGTTAAGGAAAACTCACCCTTGCATTTTGTGTTTTTAACACCTGTGATGATCTCGGATAACGTTCGAGGGAGCAGATTTGCAGGATTGAGAAGTTGTCACTGTTTTGCACTGGTTGTTGCTACTATCTTGTTGTGAAAGTGCTTGCTATGTTTTGCGTATAGAAGTGTTGGGTAGATGTTCTAAGGTAGTAGAAAGGTAGTTATGTAAAATAATAATAGGACAAAGTTATGCAATATAGTTGTAATGAACTTTAAATCTTATGTAATAAAAGTGTTGTTTCCTAAATCTCTCTTGTATTTACTACACCATTAACCGCTTTAAATTACTAATTAAAATATAAGTAAAGTATGTAAATGATAGATGGGGGGGACAGGTGCAGCTCGACCACCGGCAGCTCGGGAAGTAGCATCTCCAGTTGTACTACTTGCAGTAGTAGTTTTAGTAGGGGCAGCATCCCCGACGGCGACAGCTCTGGCAGTGCCCGCTCAAACAACGGTATCTTCGACAGGTGCAGCTCGTCCACCGGCAGTTATTGTAGTTGTATCTCCAGTAGTACTACCTGTAGTAGTAGTTTCGGTGGTGGTAGCATCCCCGACGACGACAGCTCCTGCAGTGCCCGGTCGAACAGCGGTATCTCCGACAGGTGCAGCTCGACCACCGGCAGCTCGGGTAGTAGCATCTCCGGTTTTACTACCTGCAGTAGTAGTTTCAGTAGGGGTAGCATCCCCGAGAGCGACAACTCCGCCAGTACCCGCTCTAGCAGCGGTATCTCCGACAGGTGCAGCTCGTCCACCGACAGCTATTGTAGTGGCATCTCCGGTAGTACTACCTGCAGTAGTAGTTTCTGTAGGGGTAGCATCCCCGATGGCGACAGCTCTGGCAGTGCCCGCTCTAAAAACGGTATCTCCGACAGGTGCAGCTCGACCACCGACAACTCGGGCAGTTGTACTACTGTTGACTTATTTTAGTCACACTACGACAAGTGTACCGGTCGTTTACAAGTTTAGAAAAGATGAGTGAAGGTTGTCGAACCACAGATACTAAATGATGAATTACCGATTACTTAGCATGCTTCTCTATTAGGATGAGCCAATGAATCAATCATTTATGTGAAACTAAGTGTTTATGTAAAAGTAAGTGATATAATGTAAACAATTAAAGAAAGCAATAAATGTTTAGGTTTCTGAACAAGATAGTGAAGACAGTTAGGGAAACGGTTCATTTGATTCTTCCCTCAAGTAACTACGTCCTATGTCAATTCAACAAAGATTCAATCAAGTGGAGATAGAATTCTTGATACCGAAGACTAATCCTATTCCTAGGTATTTAGTCCCTTTGAATTGCTACTATAATCCCTAATCCCTTAGGTGAAAATAGAAAGTAATTCAAGAAGCGAAACAGATGAATTCACAGTATCTCATAGCATACAAGTTCTATCCCTAGACTCATGCATGACTATAGTGATCTACTTCCTTTCCTAATTCAATTATCAATTTTCCAATCGTACAATTGAAATGAGATACAAATCCTTAAGGAACAATTCAGTCCAATTCAAACACCAATATCCCTATCAACTATTTGAATTTCGTGAATAAACCTCAAGAATTAGCAATAAGCAAGAAGAGATCAATCAATTGAATGAAATTACACTTGAATTAACATGAAGAAGTCTTTACAAGAGTTACAGAATCAAAATCCCCAATCCCTAACCTAGAAATTTAGCCTAACATGGAAACGAGAAATGGAAGAAGAGAAAAGGAATTCAAACACAGGAAGCACTCCATGAAGGTCTGGATCTTGCTTCCACAAGCTCCAAAGCTTCCGAAAGGTAGAAGAAGATAGAATTCCACTCCCATTTTCGCGCCCAAAGATCCCTATATATACTGCAACATTTGCGCCTCACCTTTAATAGATTTGCGCCTGGGCGCACCTTGGCAGAGAAGAAACCATGATTTGCGCCCTGCATGAGCCCTGGTTTGCGCTCCGACAGGTGCAGCTCGACCACCGGGAGCTCGGGCAGTAGCATCCCCGATTGTATTGCCTGCAGTAGTAGTTTCTGTAGGGGTAGCATCCCTGACGCCAATAGGTCTGGCAGTGCCCGCTCTAACAACGGTATCTCCGACAGGTGCAGATTGACCACCGGTAGCTCGGGCAGTAGCATCTCCGATTGTACTACTTGCAGTAGTAGTTTCTGTAGGGGTAGCATCACCGACAGCGACAGCTCTGGCAGTGCCCGCTCTAACAACGGTATCTTCGACAGGTGCAGCTCGTCCACCGGCAGCTATTGCAGTTGCATCTCCGGTAGTACTATTTGCAGTAGTAGTTTCTGTGGGGGTAGCATCCCCGACGGCGACAGCTCTGCGTGCTCGCTCCCAACGGCGGTATCTCCGACCAGGTGCGGCTCGACCACCGGCTCGAGCGTAGCATATCCGGTTGTCCTACCTACAGTAGTAGTTTCTGTAGGGGTAGCATCCCCGACGGTGACAGCTCTAGCAGTGCCCGCTCCAACAATGTTATCTGCGACAAGTACAGCTCGACCACCGGCAACTCGAGCAGTAGCATCTCTGGTTCTACTTACTGCACGCGCAGTAGTTTTACGTAGGGGTAGCATCCCGACGGACGGCTACGGGCCGTGCCCGCTCTAACAATGGTATCTCCGATAAAGAGTCGAAACCACCACCGGCTCGGGCGTAGCATCTCCCGTGGTACTACCCGCGCAGAGTAGTTTCGAGTGGGGGTAGCATCCCCGACGACGACAACTCTGCGGTGCCCATCTAACGACGAGATCTCGACGAATGCGGCTCGTCCACCGGCAGCTCGGGCAGTAGCATCTCCGGTTCTACTACCTGCAGTAGTAGTTTCTATAGGGGAATCATCCCCGACGGCGACAGCTCTGGCAACGCCCGCTCTATCAACGGTATCTCCGACAGGTGCAGCTCGACCACCGGCAGCTCGGGCAGTAGCATCTCCGGTAGTACTCCCTGCAGTAGTAGTTTCTATAGGGGTAGCATCCCCGACGGTGACAGCTCTAGCAGTGCCCGCTCTAACAATGGTATCTGTGACAGGTATAGCTCGACCACCGGCAACTCGAGTAGTAGCATCTCCGGTTCTACTACCTGCAATAGTAGTTTCTGTAGGGGTAGCATCCCCAACGGCGACAACTATAGCTGTACCCGCACTAACAACGGTAACTCCGACAGGTGCAGCTCGACCACCGGTAGCTCGGGAAGTAGCATCTCCGGTTGTACTACCTGCAGTAGTAGTTTCTGTAGGGGTAGCATCCCCGACGTTGACAGCTCTGGCAGTGCCCGCTCTAACAACGGTATCTCCGACAGGTGCAGCTCGACCACCGGCAGCTTGGGAAGTAACATGTCCGGTTGTACTACTTGCAGTTGTAGTTGGAGTAGGGGTAGCATCCCCGACGGCGACAGCTGTGGCAGTGCCCGCTCTAACAACGGTATCTTTGACGGTGCGGCTGCGTCCGCCCTGCGGCTATTGTAGTTGCATCTCAGGTTGTACTACCTACGGTATTAGTTTCGGTGAGGGTAGCATCACGGCAACTCAGCGGCTCTTGCGGTGCCGCTCGAAAACGGTATCTCCGACAAAGTGCGGCTCGACCACCGGCGGCTCGGGGCGATAGCATCTCCGGTTGTACTACTGCCGGAGTAGTTTCTTTGTGGGGGTAGCATCCCCGACGCGGCAGCTCCGGCGTGCCGCTCCCAGCTGTATCTCCGAAACGGGTGCGGCTCGACCACCGGCGGCTCGGGTAGTAGCATCTCCCGGGTTGTACTATCTACAATAGTAGTTTACGGGAGGGGTAGCATCCCTGACGGTAATTTTCCGACAATGCCCGCTCTAACAATGGTATCTCTACGGGTGCGGCTCGACCACCGCGGCTCGGGCGATAGCATCTCGGTTGTACTACCTACATAGAAGTTTACGTAGGGGTAGCATCCCGACGGACAATTCCGCGGTGCCCGCTCTAACAACGGTATCTCCGACAGGTGCAGCTCGACCAAAGGCTGCTCGGGCAGTAGCATCTCCGGTTGTACTACCTGCAGTAGTAGTTTCAGTAGGGGTAGCATCCCCGAGAGCGACAACTCCGACAGTACCTGCTCTAGAAGCGGTATCTCCGGGTGGTGCAGCTCGTCCACCGACAACTATTGCAGTTGCATCTCCGGTAGTACTACCTGCAGTAGTATTTTCGGTGGGGGTAGCATCCCCGACGACGACTGCTCCTGCAGTGCCCGCTCTAACAGCAGTATCTCCGACAGCTGCAGCTCGTCCACCGGCAGTTCAGGCATTAGCATCTCCGGTTCTACTACCTGCAGTAGTAGTTTCTATTGGGGTAGCATCCCCGACGGCGAATCGGCGGTGCCGCTCTAACAACGGTATCTCAGAAACGAGTGCGGCTCGTCCACCGGCGGCTATTGCGATTGCATCTCCGTGTAGTACTACACTGCGGTAGTAGTTTCGGCGGGAGTAGCATCCCCAGACGATGACTGCTCTGCGGTGCCGCTCTAACAACGGTATCTCAAAGCATGCGGCTCGTCCACCGGCGGTTCGGGCGGTATAGCATCTCCGGTTCTACTACTGCGGTAGTAGTTTACGCCAGGGGTAGCATCCCCGACGAGCGGCGGCGACTCGCCGTGCCCTACAGCAACGGTATCTCAAACGGTGCGGCTCGACCACCGGCGGCTTGGAGTAGCATGTCCCGGTTATCTACTTGCGTAGTAGATTTAGTAGGGGTAGTATCCCCAGAACGCGACAACTACGCGGTGCCGCTCTAACAACGGTATCTTCGACGAGTGCGGCTCGTCACCGTCGGCTATTGTAGTTGCATCTCGGTAGTACTACTGCCGTATTAGTTTCGGTGAGGGTAGCATCCCCGACGACGACGCTCTGCGGTGCCGCTCTAACAATCGGTATCTCGACAGTGCGGCTCGACCACCGACAGCTATTGCAGTTGCATCTCCGGTAGTACTACCTGCAGTAGTATTTTGGGTGGGGGTAGCATCCCCGACGATGACTGCTCCTGCAGTGCCCGCTCTAAAGCGATATCTCAAGATACACAGTGCGGCTCGTCCACCGTGATTCGAGGCATTAGCATCTCTGGTTCTACTACCTGCAGTAGTAGTTTCTATTGGGGTAGCATCCCCGACGGCGACAGCTCTGGCAGTGCCCGCTCTAACAACGGTATCTCCGACAGGTGCAGCTCATCCACCGGCAGTTCGGGCAGTAGCATCTACGGTTCTACTTCCTGCAGTAGAAGTTTCTGTAGGGGTAGCATCCCCGACGGCGACAGCTCCGGCAGTGCCCGCTCTAACAACGGTATCTCCGACAGGTGCAGCTCATCCGCCGTGATTCGGGCGTGCATCTACGGTTACACTTCTGCCGATAGAAGTTTACGTAGGGGTAGCATCCCCGACGGACGACTCCCGAAAGCGGTGCCCGCTCTAACAACGGTATCTCCGACAGGTGCAGCTCGACCACCGGCAGCTTGGGAAGTAGCATGTCCGGTTGTACTACTTGCAGTAGTAGTTTTAGTAGGGGTAGCATCCCCGACGGCGACAGCTCTGGTAGTGCCCGCTCTAACAACGGTATCTCCCAAACGGTGCGGCTCGACCACGGCGGCTCGAAAAGTAGCATGTCGGTTGTACTACTTGCGGTAGTAGTTTTAGTAGAGGTAGCATCCCGACGCGGCAGCTGGCGGTGCCCTCTCAGCTAACAACGGTATATTCGACGGTGCGGCTCGTCCACCGGCGGCTATTGTAGTTGCATCTCCCGGTGAGTACTACTTGAAGTATTAGTTTCGGTGAGGGTAACATCCCCGGCGGCAGCCGAGCTCTACGGTGCCGCTTGAACAACGATATCTCCCGAGTCCCGGCTCGACCACCGCTGCTCGACGTACATCTCGGTTGTACTCGCTACGGTAGTAGTTTTGTAGTGGTAGCATCCCAGGAAGCGACAACTCGCGTCTGCAAGCTCTAGCGGCGGTATCTCCCGGTGTGCAACTTGTCCACCGCAACTATTGTAGTTGCATCTCCGTGAGTACTACTGCGATGTAGTAGTTTCGGTGGGGGTAGCATCCCAGACGACGGCAACTCTGTAGTGCCGCTCTAACAGCGATATCTCGACGAGTGCGGCTCGTCCACCGGCGATTCGGGCGGTAGCCTCTCGGTTCTACTTGTGGTGTAGTTTACGTAGGGTAGCATCCCCAGAAACGACGAACGGCTACGCGGTGCCGCTCTAACAACGGTATCTCCGACAGGTGCATCTCGACCACCGGCAGCTCGGGCAGTAGCATCTCCGGTTGTACTACTGCGGTAGTATTTTACGTAGGGGTAGCATCCCGGCGGCGGCGGCTCGGTAGTGCCGCTCGAACAATGGTATCTCGACGGTGCGGCTCGACCAAAGGCGGCTCGGGCGTAGCATCTCCGGTTGTCTTACCTCTGATAGTAGTTTACGTGGGGTAGCATCCGACGGCGATAGCTACGCGGTGCCCGCTCCAACGGTATCTCAGAAACGAGTGCGGCTCGACCAAAGCGGCTCGGGCGTAGCATCTCCGGTTGTACTACTGCGGTAGTAGTTTCGGTGGGGTAGCATCCCCGAGGAAACGACAACTCACGTGCACCTTTCTAGCAATGGTATCTCCCGACGACAGGCGGCTTGTCCACCGGCGTATTGCAATTGCATCTCCCATAGTACTACTGCGGTAGTAGTTTTGGTCGGGGGTAACATCCCGGCGGCGACACTCTGCGGTGCCGCTCGAACGGCGGTATCTCAGAAGCGACGGGTGCGGCCGACCACGGCCCGGCTCGGGTAGTAGCATCTCGGTTAATACTACGTGCGGTAGTATTTCTTGTAAGGGTAGCATCCACTGACGGCAGCGACCCGGCGATGCCGCTCTAACAACGGTATCTCGATAGGTGCAGCTCGACCACTGGCAGCTCGTGAAGTAGCATCTCCGGTTGTACTATCTGCGGTTGTAGTTTACTGGGGGTAGCATCCCCGACGGTGGCCGCTCGGCGATTCCCGGCTCAACAATGGTATCTACGACAGTGCGGCTCGACCACCGCGGCTCGGCGATAGCATCTCCCGGTTGTACTACCTACAATAGAAGTTTCGTAGGGGTAGCATCCCCGACGGCGAGCAACTACAGTAGTGCCGCTCTAAACAGCGGTATCTCCAAACGGGTGCGGCTCGACCAAAGGCATTCGGGCGTGTAGCATCTCGGTTGTACTACTGCGGTAGTAGTTTTGCCAGGTAGCATCCCTGAGCGACAACTCGACGATACCTGCTCTGAAGCGGTATCTCGTGGTGCGGCTCGTCCACCGAAACGACTATTGCGATTGCATCTCCGGTAGTACTACTGCGGTAGTATTTTCGGTGGGGGTAGCATCCGGCACAGCTCTGCGGTGCCCGCCTACTGCAGCGATGCCCGCTATAACGGCGGTATCTCAGACATTTGCGGCTCGTCCACCGCCGATTCGAGCATTAGCATCTCCGGTTCTAGTACTGCGATAGTAGTTTCTATTGGGGTAGCATCCCCAGAAGCGAAAGCTCGGCGGTGCCCGCTCCGACAACGGTATCTCCAAACGGTGCGGCTCGACCAAAAGTGCTCGAGCGTGCATCTCCCGGTTGTACTACTGCGGTAGTAGTTTGATGAGGGTAGCGTCCCTGAAGCGTATGACTCAGGCGATTTTCTCTGAAGCGGTATCTCCGGCGGATGCGGCTCGTCCACAAGGCGACTATTGCGGTTGCATCTCGTGTAGTACTACTGCCGGTAGTAGTATTGGTGGGGGTAGCATCCCCGGCAACGACGGCGCTCTGCGGTCACGCTCTAACTGTGTATCTCAAACGGTGCGGCTCGTCCACCGACGATTCGAGCGATGGCATCTCCGGTTCTACTACTGCGGTAGTAGTTTACGTAGGGTAGCATCCCCAGAAGCGGCGGCTACGCGATGCCGCTCCCAGCTGCAACGATATCTCCGACGGGTGCGGCTCGTCCACGGTAGCATCTCCGGTTTACTTCCTGCGATAGTAGTTTACGTAGGGGTAGCATCCCCGACGGCAACCGGCTACGGCTCGGTGCCCGCTCTAACAACGGTATCTCGACGGTGCATCTCGACCACCGGCGGCTCGGGCGATGCAGCATCTCGGTTGTACTCCCCTGCGGCGGTATTTTACGTACGGGTAGCATCACGGCGGCGGCTACGCGGTGCCGCTCGAACAATGGTATCTTCGACAAGTGCAGCTCGGGCATTAGCATCTCCGGTTGTACTACCTACAATAGTAGTTTCTGTAGGGGTAGCATCACGACGGCGATAGCTACGGCGATGCCGCTCTAACAATGGTATCTCAGACGGGTGCGGCTCGACCAAAAACGGCTCGGGCGTAGCATCTCCGGTTGTACTACTGCAGTAGTAGTTTCGGTAGGGGTAGCATCCCCACAAGCGACAACTCGGCGGTACACCGCTAGCAGGCGGTATCTACGGCGGGTGCGGCTTTGTCCACCGGCAGCTATTGGAGTTGCATCTCCGATAGTACTACCTGCAGTAGGAGTTTTGGTGGGGGTAGCATCCCCGGAAACGACGGCTCTCTGCGTGCCGCTCTACTGCGGTATCTCCAAACGTGCGGCTCGTCCACCGGCGATTCGGGCATTATCATCTCGGTTCCTACTGCGGTAGTAGTTTCGGTAGGGGTAGCATCCCCGACGGCGACAGCTCCGACAGTGCTCGCTCTAACAACGGTATCTCCGACAGGTGCAGCTCGACCACCGGCAGCTTGGGAAGTAGCATGTCCGGTTGTACTACTTGCAGTAGTAGTTTTAGTAGGGGTAGCATCCCCGACGATGACGCTACGGCGATGCGCGCTCTAACAAATCGGTATCTCGACGGGTGCGGTTCGTCCACCGCGGCTATTGTAGTTGCATCTCGGTTACTACTACCGAGTGTAGTTTCGGTGACGGTAGCATCCCCGACGACGACAGCTCCTGCAGTGCCCGCTCTAACAACGGTATCTCCGACAGGTGCAGCTCGACCACCGGCAGCTCGGGTAGTAGCATCTCCGGTTGTACTACCTGCAGTAGTAGTTTCGGTAGGGTTAGCATCCTCGAGAGCGACAACTCCGGCAATACCCGCTCTAGCAGCGGTATCTCCGACAGGTGCAGCTTGTCCACCGGCAGCTATTGTAGTTGCATCTCCGGTAGTACTACCTGCAGTAGTAGTTTTGGTGGGGGTAGCATCCCCGAAGACAACGGCGACTCTGCGTGCCCGCTCAGCAACGGTATCTCCGGCTTGGTGCGGCTCATGATGCACCCGGCGATTCGAAGTTAGCATCTCGGTTCTACTTCTGCGGTAGTAGTTTCACGGGGTAGCATCCCCAGACGACGCATTCTGGCAGTGCCCGCTCTAACAACGGTATCTCCGACAGGTGCAGCTCGACCACCGGCAGCTTGGGAAGTAGCATGTCCGGTTGTACTACTTGCAGTAGTAGTTTTAGTAGGGGTAGCATCCCCGACGGCGACAGCTCTGGCAGTGCGCGCTCTAACAACGGTATCTTCGACAGGTGCAGCTCGTCCACCGGCAGCTATTGTAGTTGCATCTCCGGTAGTACTACCTGCAGTATTAGTTTCGGTGACGGTAGCATCCCCGACGACGACAGCCCTGCAGTGCCCGCTCTAACAACGGTATCTCCGACAGGTGCAGCTCGACCACTTAGCGGCTCGAGATAGCATCTCGGTTCTACTACTGCGGTAGTAGTTTATCAGGGTAGCAACCCCGACGGCGGCGGCTACGCGGTGCCCGCTCTAACAACGGTATCTCCGACAGGTGCAGCTCATCCACCGGCAGTTCGGGCAGTAGCATCTCCGGTTCTACTTCCTGCAGTAGTAGTTTCTGTAGGGGTAGCATCCCCGACGACGACAGCTCTGGCAGTGCCCGCTCTAACAACGGTATCTCCGACAGGTGCAGCTCGACCACCGGCAGCTTGGGAAGTAGCATGTCTGGTTGTACTACTTGCAGTAGTAGTTTTAGTAGGGGTAGCATCCCCGACGGCGACAGCTCTGGTAGTGCCCACTCTAACAACGGTATCTTCGACCGGTGCAGCTCGTCCACCGACAGCTATTGTAGTTGCATCTCCGGTAGTACTACCTGCAGTATTAGTTTCGGTGAGGGTAGCATCCCCGACGACGACAGCTCTGACAGTGCCCGCTCTAACAACGGTATCTCCGACAGGTGCATCTCGACCACCGGCAGCTCGGGCAGTAGCATCTCCGGTTGTACTCCCTGCAGTAGTATTTTCTGTACGGGTAGCATCCCTGACGGCGACAGCTCTGGCAGTGCCCGCTCGAACAATGGTATCTACGACAAGTGCAGCTCGGGCATTAGCATCTCCGGTTGTACTACCTACAATAGTAGTTTCTGTAGGGGTAGCATCCCTGACAGCGATAGCTCTGGCAGTGCCCGCTCTAACAACGGTATCTCCAAACGTGCGGCTCGACCAAAGCGGCTCGGGCGTGCATCTCGGTTGTACTACTGCGGTAGTAGTTTCGGTGGGAGTAGCATCCACGAAGCGACAACTCGACGATGCACAGCTCTAGCGGCGGTATCTACGGCCGTGCGGCTTCTGTCCACCGCGGCTATTGGAGTTGCATCTCCGATAGTACTACCTGCAGTAGGAGTTTTGGTGGGGGTAGCATCCCCGACGACGACTGCTCCTGCAGTGCCCGCTCTACCTGCAGTACCTCCGACAGGTGCAGCTCGTCCACCGGCAGTTCGGGCATTATCATCTCCGGTTCTACTACCTGCAGTAGTAGTTTCGGTAGGGGTAGCATCCCCGACTGACGACGGCTCTCAGACGGTGCTCGCTCTAACAACGGTATCTCCAAACGGTGCGGCTCGACCACCGCGGCTTAGGGAAGTAGCATGTCGGTTGTACTACTGCGGTAGTAGTTTCGGTAGGGTTAGCATCCCCGACGAGCGACAGGCTACGCGGTGCGCGCTCACAACGGTATCTTCGACGGGTGCGGTTCGTCCGGCGGCTATTGTAGTTGCATCTCCGTGTACTACACTGTGATAGTAGTTTTGGTGGGGTAGCATCCCCGACGCAAGCGGCTCCTACGCGATGCCCGCTCTAGCAACGGTATCTCGACGGTGCGGCTCATGCCAGCGGTCGAAGCGATAGCATCTCGGTTCTACTTCCTGCGGTAGTAGTTTACGTAGGGGTAGCATCCCCGACGCGACGGCTACGCGGTGCCCGCTCTAACAACGGTATCTCCGACAGTACATCTCGACCACCGGCGGCTGGGAGTAGCATGTCGGTTGTGCGCTTGCGGTAGTAGTTTTAGTAGGGGTAGCATCCCCAGACGGCGGCTTGGCTACGCGGTGCGCGCTCAACAACGGTATCTTCGACGGGTGCGGCTCGTCCACGACGGCTATTGTAGTTGCATCTCACGTAGTACTACTGCTAGGTATTAGTTTCGGTGACGATAGCATCCCCGGCGACGACGGCTCTACGAGTGCCCGCTCTAACAACGGTATCTCCAGACGGGTGCGGCTCGACCACCGGCGGCTCGGCGGTAGCATCTCGGTTGTACTCCACCTGCGGTAGTAGTTTCGATAGGGTTAGCATCCCAGGAAAGCGACAACTCGGTAATACCCGCTACGCGGCGGTATCTCCGGCAGTGCGGCTTGTCCACGGCGGCTATTGTAGTTGCATCTCACGTCTTACCGCGAGTAGTGTCGGTGGGGGTAAGCGTCCCGACGACGGCGGCTCTACGGTGCCCACTCTAACGACCGGTATCTCAGATAGAGTAGAGCACAATCCACCCGCGATTCGGGCGATAGCATCTCGGGTTCTACTGCCTGCGGTAGTAGTGTCGTAGGGGTAGCATCCCCGACGATGACAATTGTGGCGGTCCCTTCTAACAACGGTATCTCGACAAGTGCGGGTCGACCAACGCGGCTTGGAAGTAGCATGTCTGGTTGTACTACTTGCAGTAGTAGTTTTAGTAGGGGTAGCATCCCCGGCGACAACAGCGGTAGTGCCCACTCTAACAACGGTATCTTCGACCGGTGCAGCTCGTCCACCGACAGCTATTGTAGTTGCATCTCCGGTAGTACTACCTGCAGTATTAGTTTCGGTGAGGGTAGCATCCCCGATGACGACAGCTCGGCAGTGCCCGCTCTAACAACGGTATCTCCGACAGGTGCATCTCGACCACCCGCAGCTCGGGCAGTAGCATCTCGGTTGTACTACTGCGCAAGTGTATTTTACGTAGGGTAGCATCCCTGACGGCGATAGCTAGGCGAGTGCCCGCTCTAACAACGGTATCTCCGAAACGGGTGCGGCTAGACCAAAGGCGCTCGGGCGTAGCATCTCGGTTGTACTTACTGCGGTGTAGTAGTTTCGGTAGGGTAGCATCCCCAGAAAAGCGACAACTCCGGCGGTACCTGCTCTAGCGACGGTATCTACGACGGGTGCGGCATCCACGCGGCAACTATTGCAGTTGCATCTCCGATAGTACTACCTGCAGTAGTAGTTTTGGTGGGGGTAGCATCCCCAGAAACGACGGCTCTGCGGTGCCCGCTCTTACTGCGGTACCTCAGACGAGTGCGGCTCGTCCACCGGCGATTCGAGCGATAACATCTCCCGGTTCTACTTCTGCGGTAGTAGTTTACGCAGGGGTAGCATCCCCGACGGCAACCGGCTCACGGTGCCCGCTCAACTGCGGTATCTCCCCCCGGGTGCGGCTCGACCACCGGCGGCCTGGGAAGTAGCATGTCCCGTTGTACTACTTGCGGTAGTAGTTTTAGTAGGGGTAGCATCCCTGCACGCGACAGGGCGGTAGTGCCCACTCTAACAACCGGTATCTTCGGCCAGAAACGGCTGCGTCCACCGGCGGTATTGTAGTTGCATCTCCGGTAGTACTACTGCGGTATTAGTTTCGGTAAGGGTAGCATCCCCCGATGACGGCTTGGCTACGACGGTGCCCGCTCTAACAACGGTATCTCAAACTGTGCATCTCGACCACACGGAGAAGCGGTGCGATGGCATCTCCGTTGTACTACCTTCCCGGTAGTATTTTACGTACGGGTAGCATCCCTGACGGCGATAGCTCTGGCAGTGCCCGCTCGAACAATGGTATCTACGATAAGTGCAGCTCGGGCATTAGCATCTCCTGTTGTACTACCTACAATAGTAGTTTTACGTAGGGTAGCATCCCCGACGATAGCTCGGCTACGCGTGCCGCTCTAACAACGGTATCTCCAGAAGGACAGTGCGGCTCGTCAAAGGCGGCTTGAGCGTAGCATCTCCGGTTGTACTACCTGCAGTAGTAGTTTCGGTGGGGTAGCATCCCGAGAAGGGCGACTCCGGCGGTGCAGCTACGTGTATCTACGACAGTGCGGCTCGTCCGGCGACTATTGCGGTTGCATCTCGATAGTACTACTGCGTAGTAGTTTTGGTGGGGTAGCATCCCCGACGACAACTCTGCGAGTGCCACATCTACGCGTACACTCGGCGGGTGCAGCTGTCATCGGCGATTCGGGCATTATCATCTCCGGTTCTACTACCTGCAGTAGTAGTTTCGGTAGGGGTAGCATCCCCGACGGTGACAGCTCCGACAGTGCTCGCTCTAACAACGGTATCTCAATAGGTGCGGCAGCTCGACCAGCGGCTTGGGAAGTAGCATGTCGGTTGTACTACCTGCAGTAGAAGTTTCAGTAGGGGTAGCATCCCCGGCGGCCGGCTACGCGGTGCGCGCTCTTCCCAGCGGTATCTTCGACGGTGCGGTTCGTCCACCGGCTATTGGGTTGCATCTCCGTGGTACTACTGCGGTATTAGTTTCGGTGACGGTAGCATCCCCCCGACGACAGCGGCTCTTACGGTGCCGCTCTAACAAGGGTATCTCCGACGGGTGCGGCTTGACCACGCGGCGGCTCGGGCGGTAGCATCTCCGGTTGTACTACCATGCGGTAGTAGTTTCGGTAGGGTTAGCATCCCGTGGAAGCGGCAACTCACGGCAATACCCTCTCTAGCGACGTATCTCCAGAAACGGGTGCGGCTTGTCCACCGGCTATTGTAATTGCATCTCCGGTAGTACTACCTGCCGGTAGTAGTTTTGGTGGGGGTAGCATCCCGACGGTGGCGACTACGCGATGCCGCTCTAACAACTTGTAATATCTCCAACCAGGTGCGGCTCATGCACGGCAGTTCGGCGATAGCATCTCCGGTTCTACTTCTGCGGTAGTAGTTTACGTAGGGGTAGCATCCCCGGCATTCCTAAGCTCGTGGTGCCACGCTCTTGAACAATCGGTATCTCCGACAGGTGCGGCTCGACCACTAAAATAGGCGGCTTGGGAAGTAGCATGTCCTTTGTACTACTTGCGATTTGTAGTTTTAGTATGACATGGTAATCACATGGGTACACCAAGGGGAGCAAACCTCTAACAGCGTATCTTCCCAGGTGAAGGCTCATGTCCAACCCATGTATTGTAGTTGCACTACCAACTACTACGCCTATTCCTTTCGGTGACGGTGGGATCCCTGAAGCGATTGGCTATGGTGCCCGCTCTAACAACGGTATCTCATGGTTTAGGGCTCGACCACCGAGCGGCTAGCCGATAAGTATCTTGGCGGTTGTACTTCTGCGGTAGTAGTTTGATGGGGTTAGCATCCCAGAGAGATTTTCTTCTCAATTCCCTTAGCGGGTATCTCCCGGAATCTTATCAATGTGTCCACCGGCCCATTGTAGTTGCATCTCCTCAGGTAGTACTACTGCGATGGGGTCGGTGGGGTAGCATCCCCACCACGATTGCTCTGCTCACCCATTTTTTTTACGATATCTCCATTCTTCAGCTCGTAAACACCAAACTCCTTAGTTCGAGGCGAGAGCATCTCTTGGTTCTGCAACCATGCGAGTAGTTTAAAACCGTAGGGTAGCATCCTTGACGAGCTTCATTGGCGCCCCTCTAACAACGGTATCTCAGACGAGTGTGGCTCGACCAAAAAGCGGCTCGACGCGCATCTTCGGTTGTCCTACACGGTAGTAGTTTCGGTAGGGGGTAGCATCCCGAAACGACAACTCACGGCAAAGGTACCGCTCTAGCTCGGCGGTATGTACGACAGTGCAGCTTGTCCACCGGCAGCTATTGCAGTTGCATCTCCGATAGTACTACCTGCAGTAGTAGTTTTGGTGGGGGTAGCATCCCCCGGCGACGATTTCTTTCTGCGTGCCCACTCTAACGGTATCTCCGGGTGCGGCTCAATCCACCGGGATTCGGGCACTAGCATCTCAGGTTCTACTTCCTACGGTAGTAGTTTACGTAGGGTAGCATCCCCAACGCGACGGCGAGCTCGGCGGTGCCGCTCAACAACGGTATCTCCAGACGGGTGCGGCTCGACCAGCGGCGGCTTGGGAAGTAGCATGTCCGATTGTACTACTTGCGGTGTAGTTTTTAGTGGGGGTAGCATCCCCCGGCGGCGACTACGGCAACTGCGCGCTCTAACAACGGTATCTCGACAGTGCGGCAATCCACGGCGCTATTGTAGTTGCATCTCCGATAAGTACTACACCGCAAGATTAGTTTCGGTGACGGTAGCATCCGACGGCGACGCGAGCTCCTGTAGTGCCCGCTCACAACAACGGTATCTCAAACGGTGCGGCTCGACCACCGTGCTAGGGCGATAGCATCTCCGGTTGTACTACCTACGGTAGTAGTTTCGATAGGGTTAGCATTCCCGAGAAAGCGACAACTCACGGCAATACCCGCTCTTAGCGGCGGTATCTCCGAACGGGTGCGGCTCGTCCCGCGGCCGACTATTGTAGTTGCATCTCGTGTCTTACTGCGGTATTAGTTTCGTTGGGGGTAGCATCCCGACGACGACTACTCCTGCCAGTGCCGCTCTAAGCGATATCTCAAAGCGGTCAGCTCGACCACCGGCGGCTCGAGGCGTGCATCTCCGGTTGTACTCACTGCGGTAGTAGTTTCGATGGAGTAGCATCCGACGGGGTGACAACTCGGCGTGCCCACTCTAGCGACGATATCTCCGACGGGTGCGGCTTGTCCACCGGCGGCTATTGTAGTTGCATCTCACGGTGGTACTCCCTGCGGTAGTAGTTCGGTGGAGGGTAGCATCCGACGGCAGCCGATTCACGGTTGCCGCTCAACAGCATTATATCTCAGAAACGAGTGCGCTCGTCCACCGGCGATTCGGTGCGGTAGCATCTCGGTTCCTACTTGTAGTAGTAGTTTTACGCTAGGGTAGAATCCCCAGAGCGAAGATAACTACGGCGGTGCCCGCTCTACAAGTGGTATCTCAAACAGTGCATCTCGACCACCGGCTTTCGAGCGGTAGCATCTCGGTTGTCCTACTGCGGTAGTATTTTACGTAGAGGTAGCATCACGGCGGCTACTGGCGATGCCCCTCGAACAATGGTATCTCCACAGTGCATTTCGTCGCGGCTCGGGCGTAACATCTCACGTTGTACTACTACGAAAGTGTTTTAAAGGGGTGGCGTCACGACGAGCGATAGCTGCGCGTGCCCGCTCTGGCAACGGTATCTTCGACGGGTGCGGCTTGACCAAAGCGGCTCGGGCGGTAACATCTCCTCGGTTGTACTACCTGCCCCGATGGTAGTTTTAGTAGGGGTAGCATCCGGGCGACAACTCGGCGATGCACCTTTCCCGCGGTATCTCCCGACAATGCGGCTTGTCCACCGCGTGCTTATTGCGGTTGCATCAAATAATCACACTGCGGTAGTAGTTTTACGTAAGGATAACATCCTGACGGCAGCTACTAGCGATTGCCCAGCTCCAACAACGATATCTCAAGCGAGTGCGGCTCGACCAGCGGCTCAGGCGATGCTGCATCTCCGGTTATACTACTGCGATGATGTATTTTTGTAGGGGGTAGCATCCTGACGGCGATAGCCCTCTCGCGTGCCGCCCTACAGCTGCGCAGTATCTCAGAAACAGATCTGACTGGAAACCACGGCGGCTCGAGGCGATAGCATCTCCGGTTGTATGCGCTGCGATAGTAGTTCACTGTAGGGAGTAAAGTCACCGACGGCGGCTGCAGCGGTGCCGCTCGAACAATGGTATGCGGCCAGTGCGGCTACCGACCATGGCGGCTGAGGCATTAGCATCTCCGGTTGTACTACCTACAATAGTAGTTTTTGTAGGGGTAGCATCCCTGGCAATGGCATCTCGGCGATTGCAGCTCTAACAACGGTATCTCAGAAGCAGTGCAGCTCGTCCGCAAGCGTATTGTAGTTGCATCTCCATTGAGTACTACTGCGAGTATTAGATTGGTGAGGAAGCATCCCGAAGCAGCGGGCTCTGCGGTGCTTTCGAGAACAGTATCTCAGAACGGCAGTGCGGCTGACCACACCGGCATCTCGGGCGTGTAGCATCTCCGATTGTGCCGCTGCGGTAGTAGTTTCGGTAGTGGTAGCATCCCCAGAGTGATAACTCCTGATGTAGCATTCGCCGGCGCGGTATCTCCTGTCAGGTGCAGCATGTCCACCGGCAAATGGCTGTAGTTGCATCTCGGTAGTACTACTGCCGTTAGTAGTTTCGGTGGGGGTAGCATCCCCGACGACGACTACTCTCCGTTGTCGCTCAACAGCCGTATCTACGACAGGTGCATCTCCCGACCGACCGGCTCGGGCGATAAGCATCGGTTGTAGCTACCTGCAAGTAGTATTTTTACGTAGGGGTAGCATCCGACACGGCGGCTGGCGATTACGCCGCTCTAACAACGGTATCTCTCAGAAAAAATGCGGTTCGACCAAATGTTTGCTCGGGCAATAGCATCTCGGTTGTACTACTCCGCAATAGTAGTTTCGGTATCCCCAGAATCCATGCAACTCCGCGTTCTCCGCTCTTGCGAGCGGTATCTCCAAACGGGTGCGCTGTCCACCGGCTATTGTAGTTGCATCTCCGATAGTACCCGCAGTATTAGTTTTGGTGACGGTAGCATCCCAGAAACGGCACGCAGCTCATGTAGTGCCCGCTCCTAACAACGGTATCTCCGAGTGCGGCTCGACCACCGGTAGCTCGGGCAGTAGCATCTCCGGTTGTACTACCTACAGTAGTAGTTTCAGTAGGGTTAGCATTCCCGAGAGCGACAACTCCGGCAATACCCGCTCTGCGGCCCCGGTATCTCACAGATGTGCGGCTCGTCCACCGGCCGACGCTATTGTGATTGCGTCTCCGTAGTACTTACTGGCAATGTTAGTTTCGTTGGGGTAGCATCCCACACCGACGACGACTACTCCTGCGATTAGGCACTCTAACTGCTTGATATCTCCGCCAGAACCAGCCGACCGCTCCGGCTCGGCGGTAGCATCTCCGGTTCTGCTCCCGCGGTAGTAGTTTGATAGTGGTAGCATCCCAGAAGGCGGCAAAACTCCGCGATGCCCATTCTAGCGGCGGTATCTCGGCTTGTGCGGCTTGTCCGTGATATTGTAGATTGCATCTCGGTGATGTACTACTGCGATGTAGTAGTGTCGGTGGGGGTAGCATCCGCCGAGCAGCTCACTCTCTGCGATGCCGCTCAACAGCGATATCTCCAAACGAGTGCGGCTAGATCCACCAGCGATTCGAGCGATAGCATCTCGGTTCTACTACTGCGTGTAGTAGTTTCTGTAGGAGGTAGCATCCCAGACGACGGCGACTACGCGGTTGCCGCTCTAGCTCGCGGTATCTCACAGACGGGTGCATCTACGACCACGACGGCCTCGGGCAATAAGCATCTCCGGTTGTACTACTGCGGTAGTATTTTACGTAGAGGTAGCATCACGACGGCGACGGCTACGCGTGCAGCTCGAGCAATGGTATCTACGACAAGTGCGCTCGAGGCGGTAGCATCTCCGGTTGTCTGCTACCTACAATAGTAGTTTTACGTAGGGAGTAGCATCCCAGAAACGGCGATAGCGACTAGCGGTGCCTCTAACAACGGTATCTCCAAGCCAGGTGCGGCTCGACCACCGCGGCTCGGGCGGTAGCATCTCGGGTTGTACCCACTGCGTAGTAGTTTCGATGGGGTAGCATCCCCAGGAAGCGACAACTACAGCGTGCCCGCTAACAACGGTATCTCCGACGAGTGCGGCTGTCCCACCGGCGGCTCGATGCGTAGGATCTCGATTGCATGCGATGTAGTAGTTTTACTGTAGGGATAGCATCCCCAACGGAAACGACAACTACGCGGTTGTACCCGCTCCCAACGACGGTATCTCCAAACGGGTGCGGCTCTCCACCCGGCGGCTCGAAGTTGTATCTCCCGGTTGTACTACTGCGGTAGTAGTTTCAATTAGGTGCATCCACGACGCGCTAGCTACGCGTGCCGCTCTAACAACGATATCTCAAACCAGATTGCAGCTCGACCCGCAGCGTCGGGCGGTAGCATCTCGGTTATGCTGCGGTAGTAGTTCTGTAGGGAGTAGCATCCCCCGACGGCGACAGCTACAGCGTGCCGCTCGAACAATGGTATCTACGACAAGTGCGGCTCGACCATCGGCCGGCTCGGGCGATAGCATCTCCGGTTGTACTACCTACAATAGTAGTTTACGTAGGGATAGCATCCGACGCGGCAGCTACGCGGTGCCCGCTCTAACAACGGTATCTCAAACCACGTGCGGCTCGTCCACCGACGGCTATTGTAGTTGCATCTCCGGAGTACTACCTGCGGTATTAGTTTCGGTGAGGAAGCATCCCCCGACGACGGCCGGCTCTGCGATTACTGCTCGAACAGCGATATCTCAGAAGCGAGTGCAGCTCGACCCACCGGCATCTCGGGCGTGCATCTCCGATTATGCGCCTACGATAGTAGTTTCAAATAGTGGTAGCATCCCCCGAGAGTGATAACTCGAGCGGTTCCGCTCTAGCGGCCGGTATCTCCGAGAAAAGTGCGATGTCCACCGGCCAGCTATTGTAGTTGCATCTCGGTAGTACTACTGCGGTAGTAGTTTCGGTGGGGTAGCATCCCCGACGACGGCCTCCCTGCGTGTCGCTCTAACACACAGGATCTCCGACGGGTGCATCTCGACCACCGGCTCGGGCGGTAGCATCTCCGGTTGTACTACCCGCAAAGAGTATTTTTCGAGGGGTAGCATCCCCGACGGCGACAGCTTTGGCGGTGCCCGCTCTAACAACGGTATCTCCGACAGGTGCAGTTCGACCAAATGCTGCTCGGGCAGTAGCATCTCCGGTTGTACTACCTGCAATAGTAGTTTCAGTATCCCCGAGAACGACAACTCCGGCAGTACCTGCTCTTGCAGCGGTATCTCGACAGTAAATGGCTTGTCCACGGCAAACTATTGCGCTGTTCTCTCGGTAGTACAACCTGCAGTAGTAGTTTCGGTGGGGGTAGCATCCCCGACGACGATCGCTCTGCGGTGCCGCTCTAACGATAGTATCTCCGGCCAGGCTGGCTCGTCCGCAGCCGATTCGAGGTATTAGCATCTCCGGTTCTACTCCCTGATAGTAGTTTACGGAGGGGTAGCATCCTCTGACGGTGGCAACTCTGCCGACGTGCCGCTCCCAGCGGTATCTCGACGGTGCGGCTCGTCCCGGCGGCTATTGCGGTTGCATCTCGGTAGTACTACTGTGATAGTGTTGGTGGGGTAGCATCCCCAGGCAGCGAGCGGCATTCTGCGATTGCCCGCTCTAACGGTATCTCAGAAGTCTGGCTAGCTCCCACCGCGGTTCGGACGGTAGCATCTCGGTTCTACTACTGCGGTAGTAGGCTTACGTAGGGATAGCATCCCCAGACGCGGTAACTACGGCGGTGCCGCTCTAACAACGGGTATCTCCGACAGTGCGGCTCGACCACGACAACTCGGGCGGTAGCATCTCCGGTTGTCTACCTGCGCGGTAGTAGTTTCGGTAGTGGTAGCATCCCCCGAACGAGCGCTTGACTCGGCGGTACCGCTCTACGGCGGTATCTCAGAACTGAGTGCGGCTTGTCCTGGCGGCTATTGTAGTTGCATCTCTGGTAGTACTACCTGCAGTAGAAGTGTCGGTGGGGGTAGCATCCCCGGCAGCATTTACTCTGCGATCTTGCATTCTAACAGACGATATCTCGACGAGTGCATCTCGACCAAAGAGGCTACACTCGAGGCGTAGCATCTCGGTTATGCCTACGGTAGTAGTTTCGGTAGGGTAGCATCCCCAGGAAGCGACAACTCAGCGTGCATTTTGCTCTAACGTGACGGTATCTCCGGCAGTGCGGCTCTCGTCACGGCCGTGACTATTGCGATTGCATCTCGGTAGTACTACCCTGCGGATGTAGTAGTTTGGCGGGGGTAGCATCCCCGACGACGGCCCCCTTCTGCGTGCCGCTCTAACAGCAGATATCTCGGCGACTGGCTCATCCACCGGCAGTTTAGGTATTAGCATCTCCGGTTCTACTCCCTGCAGTAGTAGTTTCTGGAGGGGTAGCATCCCCAACGGTGATAACTCTGGCCGTGCCCGCTCTAACAACGGTATCTCTGACAGGTGCAGCTCGTCCACCGGCAGCTATTGCAATTGCATCTCCGGTAGTACTACCTGCAGTAGTAGTTTCGGTGGGGGTAGCTTCCCCGACGACGACCGCGCACCTGCGGTGCCGCTGCTAATAGCTTGTACCTGCGAGAGGTGGCTCCCGTCCACCGGCGATTCGAGGCGGTAGCATCTCCCAGGTTTACACACTTGCGGTAGTAGTTTTACGTAGGGAAGCATCCACACGACGACGGCTACGCGGTGCCCACTCTAACAATGGTATCTGCGACAGTTCCGCTTCAACCACCGGCAACTCGAGGAGTAGCATCTCCGGTTCTACTACCTGCAATAGTAGTTTCTGTTGGGGTAGCATCCCCAACGGTGACAACTCTGGCTGTGCCCTCTCTAACAACGGTATCTCCGACAGGTGCAGCTCGACCACCGGCAGCTCGGTAAGTAGCATCTCCGGTTGTACTATCTGCAGTAGTAGTTTCTATAGGGGTAACATTCTCGACGTTAACAACTCTGGTAGTGCCCGCTCTAACAACGGTATCTCCGACAGGTGCAGTTCGACCACCGGCAGCTCGGGAAGTAGCATGTCCAGTTGTACTACTTGCAGTAGTAGTTTTAGTAGTGGTAGCATCCCCGGCGGCGACAGCTCTGGCAGTGCCCGCTCTAACAACGGTATCTTCGACAGGTGCAGCTCGTCCACCGGCAGCTATTGTAGTTGCATCTCCGGTTGTACTACCTGCAGTATTAGTTTCGGTGAGGGTAGCATCCCCGACGGCGGCGCTCTGCGGTGCCGCTCGAAACGGTATCTCGATAGGTGCGGCTCGACCACACCTACGGCTCGGGTAGTAGCATCTCGGTTTTACTACTGCGGTAGTAGTTTCGATGGGGTAGCATCCCCGAGAGCGACAACTCGACGTGCCGCTCTAGTGGCGGTATCTCGACAGTGCGGCGTGTCCACCGGCGACTACTATTGTAGTTGCATCTCAGTGGTACTACTGCGATGGGAGGAGTTTCGGAGGTGGGGTAGCATCCCCGAAACGACAGCTATCTCTGTGATGCCGCTCTTGGCGGTATCTCAGACGGGTGCGGCTAAATCCACCGGCGATTCGAGCGATAGCATCGGTTCTGCACTGCGGTAAGTAGTTTTGTAGGGGTAGCATCCCAGAGCGGCGATAACTTTCCGGTGCCGCTATTCAACGGTATCTCAGACCAGTGCGGCTCGACCAAACCGGGGAAGTAGCATGCGGTTATGCTACTAAGAGTAATGATTTA
The DNA here is from genome assembly GCA_026586105.1 of Hylodesmum podocarpum. Classification (NCBI taxonomy): domain Eukaryota; kingdom Viridiplantae; phylum Streptophyta; class Magnoliopsida; order Fabales; family Fabaceae; genus Hylodesmum; species Hylodesmum podocarpum. The sequence goes on along the minus strand of JALJEV010000502.1, from coordinate 8,126 downwards.
GTGATAGCATCCCCGTGGCAACAGCTACGCGGTGTCGCTACGCAACGGTATCTTGAGCGGTGCGGCTCGTCCACGCGGCGGCTATTGTAGTTGCATCTACGGTAGTACTACTGCGGTATTGGTTTCGGTGAGGTAACATCCCGAAGCGGCGGCAGCTCTGCGGTGCCCGCTCGAGCAGTATCTCAGAATAGGTGCGGCTCGACCACGGCGAGCATTTCCAGGTAGTAGCATCTCGGTTGTCTTACTGCGGTAGTAGTTTCGGTAGGGGTAGCATCCACAGGAGCGACAACTCGGCAATACACCTCTAGCGTGGTATCTCCGAACCCAGGTGCAACTTGTCCTGGCAGCTATTGTAGTTTTGCATCTCCGTGATACTGCCTTCGGTAGTAGTTTCGGTGGGGGTAGCATCCCCAGATGACGGCGCTCTGTAGTGCGCTGCTCTAACGATCGATATCTCAGACGAGTGCGGCTCGTCCACTGCTGCGGTTCGGGCGGTAGCATCTCGGTTCTACTACACTGCGGTAAGTAGTTTACGTAGGGAGTAGCATCCGACGCGACGCGCAACCTACGGCGGTGCCCGCTCACAACTAGCGGTATCTCAGACGAGTGCCGGCTCGACCAGCGGCTCGGGCGATAGCATCTCGGTTGTACTAACCTACGGTAGTAGTTTTAGTAGGGGTAGCATCCCCGACCCAGCGACGACCACGCGGTGCCCGCTCGAACAACGGTATATCAGAAACGAGTACGGCTAAACCAGAGCGGTTCGGGAAGTAGCGTCTCGGTTGTATACTTGCGGTAGTAGTTTACGCGAGGGAGTAGCATCCCCGACGTTGACAACTACGCGGTGCCCGTTCAAACAACGGTATCTCCGACGGGTGCGGCTCGACCACCGGCGGCTCGGGAGTAGCATGTCCGGTTTGTACTACTTTCGGTAGTAGTTTTAGTAGGGTAGCATCCCCGACGAGCGGCAGCTACGGCGTGTCGCTCTAACAACGATATCTTCGGCGGGTGCGGCTCGTCCCACCGGCGGCTATTGTAGTTGCATCTCGGTCGTACTACCGTAGTATTAGTTTCGATGAGGTAGCATCCCCGACGATGACGGCTCTGCGGTGCCCGCTCGAGAACGATCGGTATCTCCGAACGGGTGCGGCTTGACCACGGCTCGGGCGATAGAATCTCGGTTGTCTTACTGCGGTAGTAGTTTCGCAGGGGTAGCATCCCCCGAGAAACGGCAACTCCCGGCTATACTGCTTTAGCGGTATCTCGACGGTGTGCATCTTGTCCAATCGGATAGTTGTCAGCAGTTGCATCTCCGGTAGTACTACCCGGTAGGAGTTTCGGTGGGGGTAGCATCCCGACGACAGCTACGCCTCTGCGGTGCCGCTCGAAACAGTATCGCGGACAGTGCGGCTCGACCACCGGCTCGGGCGAAGATCTCCCGGGTTGTACTACCCGAAGTAGTAGTTTCGGTAGGGGGTAGCATCCCCGAAGCGACAATCCGGTACCGCTTAGCAACGGTATCTCAAGCAGTGCGGATGTCCACCTGCGAGTATTGTAGTTGCATCTCCCGTAGTACTACTGCGAGTAGTAGTTTCGGTGGGTAGCATCCCCCGACGACGACCGGCCCTGCGTGCCCGCTCTAATGAGCGGTATCTCGACGGTGCGGCTCGTCCAATTCCGCGGCCGGGGACGGTAGCATCTGCTGGTTCTACGCGCTCCGGTAGAGTTTCAGAGGGGTAGCATCCCCGACGACGAAACGGCTACGCGGTGCCGGGCTCTCTAACAATGGTATCTCGACGAGTGCGGCTCGACCACCGTCACCTCGGAGAAAGTAGCATGTCGGTTGTACTACTTGCGGTAGTAGTTTTAGTAGAGGTAGCATCCCCGATTTGCGCAGGCTAAAGCGGTGCCGCTTCAACAACGGTAACCCGAAACGAGTGCGGCTCGTCACCGGCGGCTATTGTAGTTGCATCTCTGGTAGTACTACCTGCAGTATTAGTTTCGGTGAGGGTAACATCCCCGACGACGAAACTCTGCCCGGTTCCCGCTTGAAACGGCGGTATCTCAGAAGCGAGTGCGGCTCGACCACCGTGCTCGGGCGGTAGCATCTCCGGTTGTCTACCTGAAGTAGAGTTTCGATAGGGTTAGCATCCCCAGAGAAGCGACAACTTCGGCGGTACGGCCTTATGATGGTATCTCCACCCAGTGCGGCTTGTCCACCGGCGACTATTGTAGTTGCATCTCCCGGTAGTACTACTGCGGTAGTAGTTTCGGTGGGGTAGCATCTGTCCGACGGCTAACCTGCGGTGCCCCGTCTCTACCGACGGTATCTCCCCGAAGCGGTGCGGCTAAATCCACAAGCGGTTCGGACGGTAACATCTCGGTTCTACTACCTCCGGTAGTAGTTTACGTAGGGAGTAGCATCCCCGTTGGCGGCAACTACGCGTTTTCGCTACGCTGACGTATCTCAACAGTGCATCACCGACCACCGGCGGCTCGACGATAACATCTCCGGTTGTACCTACAATAGTAGTTTTTGTAGGGGTAGCATCCTCGGCGGCGACCTGGCGTGCCCGCTCGACAACGGTATCTCAGAAACAGTGCGGCCGACCACCGTGCTCGGGCAATAACATCTCCCGGTTGTACTACTCCGATAGTATTTTACGTAGAGTAGCATCCCCTGGCAACGGCTACGCGTGCCCGCTCTAACAACGGTATCTCCAACGAGGTACGGTTCGGGAGCGTGCGCATCTCTAGGTTATACTACCTACGGTAGTAGTTTTACGAGGGGGTAGCATCCCCGACGGTCCGACGGCTCCGGTGCGCGCTCTAACAATGATATCTACGACCCCGGTGCAGCTTCGACCACGCGGTTCGGGTAGTAGCATCTCGGTTGTAGTACCTACAATAAGTAGTTTTACGTAGGGGTAAGATCCCCCGGACGGCGACACTGGTGCAAAGGCTCCACTCTAACAATCGGTATCTCCGACAGTGCAGCTCGACCAAAGGCCGGCCGCGCATCTCCGGTTGTACTAGGCCCACGGCGCAGCGCTTTCGGTGGGGGTGTCCATCACGGGACGACGATCGCTCTGCCGGTGCCGCTTCTAACAAGCGGTATCTCCGATGCGCCAGTGCGGCTGGAGTCCATAAATCGGCTCGGGCGGTAGCATCTCGGTTCTACTACCGGTAGTAGTTTACGGGGAGTAGCATCCCACGAAGCGGCGGCAACTACGGCGTGCCAGCTCTAACGACGGTATCTCCGACGATCCACGGCTCGACCACCGGCGGCTCGGGCAGTAGCATCTCCGGTTGTACTACTGCCGGTAGTAGTTTCTGTGGGGTAGCATCCCAGACGTTGACAACTCGCGGTGGCCACTCTAACAACGGTATCTCAAACGGGTGCGGCTCGACCACGCGGCTTTTAGGAAGTAGCATGTCCCGGTTGTACTACTTTCGATAGTAGTTTTAGTAGGGTAGCATCCCCGACGGCGACGGCTACGCGGTGCCGCTACAACAACGGTATCTTTGACGGTGCGGCTCGTCCACCGATAGCTATTGCGGTTGCATCTCCGGTGGTACTACTGCGTGTAGTTTCGGTGGGGGGTAGCATCCCGACCGGCGGCATGCTCTGCGGTTTTGCTCTAACAGCAATGATATCTCCCGACGAATGCAACTAATCCAGCGGTTCGGGCGGTAGCATCTCGGTTCTACTACTGCGGTAGTAGTTTTACGTCGAGTAGCATCCCCAGACGGCGGCAACGGCGGTGCCCGCTCTAACAAACGGTATCTCAGAAACGGGTGCGGCTCGACCCACTTTGGCGGCTCGGGCGGTAGCATCTCCGGTTGTACTCCATGCGGTAGTAGTTTTAGTAGGAGTAGCATCCCGACGACGGCTCGCGGTGCCCGCTCTAACAACGGTATCTTTGACGGGTGCGCTCGTCCACCGGCCGGCTATTGCGGTTGCATCTCTCGGTAGTACTACTGCGGTAGTAGTTTCGATGGGGAGTGTGCATCCACTGACGACAGTTGCTCTGCGTGCCGCTCTAACGACGGTATCTCAGAAGACGGGTCGGCTCGTCCACCGAAAGTTCGGGCGGTAGCATCTCGGTTCTACTGCGGTAGTAGTTTACGTCGGAGTAGCATCCCCATCCGACGGCGACGGCTACGCGATTGCCGCTCTAGCTGGTATCTCGAAACGGGTGCGGCTCGACCAGCGGCGTACCGTCGGTAGCATCTCCGGTTGTACTCCATGCGGTAGTAGTTTTAGTAGGGGTAGCATCCCACGCGAGCGACGGCTACGACGGTGCCCATCTAAACAATGGTATCTCAGCCAATTACAACTCGACCACGCTCGGGAAGTAGCATCTCGGTTATGCTACTGCGGTAGTAGTTTCGTAGGGGTAGCATCCCGACGTTGACAACTGCGGCGGTGCCACTCTAACAAGCGGTATCTCGAAACGGGTGCGGCTCGACCACCGGCGGCTTGGGAAGTAGCATGTCCGGTGGTGCACTACTTCGATAGTAGTTTAAGTAGGGTAGCATCCCCGACGGCGCGGCAATGCAGCGATGCCGCTCAACAACGGTATCTTGGCGGTCTGGCCCCGTCCGGCCCGGTATTGTAGGTGCATCTCCCGATGCTACTGCGAGTATTAGTTTCGATGAGGTTGCATCCCCGACAGCTCGACTCTGCGTGCCGCTCGAACGGTATCTCCAGAGCAGTGCGAAACACCACTGCGGCTCGAGCAGTAGAATCTCACGGTTGTACTACTGCGGTAGTAGTTTCGGCCCAGGGGTAGCATCGAGCGACAGCTCGGCGATACTCTAGCGGCGGTATCTCCGGCCCCAGTGCGGCTAGATCCGAGCCATTGCATTTGCATCTCACGTGTAGCACTACTGCCGAGTAGTATTTTCGGTGGGGGTAGCATCCCCAAGCGGCGCTCTGCAATGCCCGCCCTAACGCGGTATCTCCGATAATGCTGCCCGGCTGTCCGGCCGATTCGAGACGTTAGCATCTCGGTTCTACTACTGCGGTAGTAGTTTCTAAAGGGGTAGCATCCGGCATGGCGGCGGCTTCGGCGTGCCGCTCTGGCTGCGGTATCTTTGGCAGTGCGGCTCGTCCACGACGGCCTATTGCAGTTGCATCTCCGGTAGTACTACTGCCGAGTAGTTTCGGTGGGGGTAGTATCCCAGCGACGGCCTACTCTGCGGTGCACCCATTCTAACTGATATCTCCAGAGCAGTGCGGCCTAGTCCACCGGCCGGTTCGGGCATTATCATCTCCCGGTTCTCTTACCTGCAATAGTAGTTTCTAAAGGGGGTAGCATCCCCGGCAGCGGCGGCTCCGGCGGTGCCAGCTCCCAGCTGCGCGGTATCTTTGGTGCGGCTACGTCGCCAAGCCGGTATTGCGATTAAATCTCCGGTAGTACTACTGCGTGTGGTAGTTTCGATTGAGGGTAGCATCCTGACGGCGGCCCCGCTCTGCGGTGCCAGCTCTAGCAGTATCTCCCGCGAGTCACGGCTCGTCCCGCCGGCGATTCACGGTAGCATCTGCGGTTCTCACCTGCCGGTAGTAGTTTCACATGAGGTAAATCCAGGCGGCGCGGCAACTACGGCGTGCCCGCTCTAACAACGGTATCTCAGAAGCGACAGTCGCAGCTCGACCATCGGCGGCTCGGGCGTGCATGTCGGTTGTACTCCCTGCGGTAGTAGTTTTTAGCGAGGTAAGATCCCCGACGGCGACAGCTGGCGGTGCCCGCTCCAACGGTATCTTAGCGACAGTGCGGCTCGTCCCACCCCGGCAGTATTGTAGGTGCATCTCCGACGGTACTACTGCGGTATTAGTTTCGGTGAGGGCTGCATCCCCGACGGCGGCGCTCTACAATGTGCCGCTCGAACACGGTATCTCAAGCGGGCTGTGCGGCTTGACCACCTAAGCGGCTCGAGGCGGTAGAATCTGCGGTTGTACTACCTGCAGTAGTAGTTTCAAAGGGAGTAGGCATCCCCGAGAGCGACAACTCCGGCGATCACCTTTCGCAATGTATCTCACGACCGAGTGCGGCTTCGTCCACCGGCGTATTGCATTTACATCTCCCGTGAAATACTACTGCCGATAGTATTTTCGGTGGAGGCGTATCATCTGACAGCAACTGGCTAGCTCTGCAATGCCCGCTCCTACGCACGGTATCTCAGGCTTGCTGCGGCTCGATCCGCCAGCCGATTCGAGGCATTAGCATCTCAGGATTCTACTATACTGCGATAGTAGTTTCTAAAGGGGCAGCATCCCGACAGCGGCGGCTCGCGTGAAGTGCCCGCTGCATCGCCGAGATATCTTTGGCGAGTGCGGCTAAATCCGCCGGCGAGCTAATGCCGGTTGCATCTCCGGTAGTCACTACTGCGATGTGTAGTTCGATAGAGTGGTGGATTCACGACGAGCGGCCGCATCTACTGCGATTGCCATCTGCGGCGATATCTCAGAAGCGGATGCGGCTTCGTCCGCGGCGCGATTGAGGCATTAGCATCTCGGTTCACTACTCACAATAGCTTAGTTTCTAAAGGGGTAGCATCCCGACGGCGGCAACTCGGCGAGTGCCGCTCTAGCAGCGGTATCTTTGGCGAAGGTCGCGGCTTTCGTCCCAGCCGGTATTCGGTTGCATCTCAGGTAATACTACTGCGAATGAGGGGTTTAGGTGGGGGTAGCATCACGGCAATGCTCTGCGGTCACCCTCGCGGCAATGATATCTGCAAAGCGGTCGGCTCGTCCACCGGCGATTCGAGCGATGGCATCTCCCCGTTTACCCTGCGATAGTAGTTTGTAGGCAAGGCCGCGTCCCGAAGCGGCTGAACTGCTGCGATGCCGTGACTCTAACATGGTATCTCTGAAGCGGTCGATTTCGACCACCAGCTTCGGGCGATATGTCGGTTGTACTCCCTGCGGTAGTAGTTTTAGCGAGAATAGCATCCCGGCAATGAAGCTCTGGCGGTCCGCTCTAACAACGGTATCTCCGAAACGATCTGACTTGACCACGCGGCTCGGGAAGTAGCATCTCCGGTTGCACTACCTGCAGTAGTAGTTTCTGTAGGGGTAGCATCCCCGACGTTGACAACTCTGGCAGTGCCCGCTCTAACAACGGTATCTCCCGAATAGTGCGGCTCGACCACTTAGCGGACTTGGGAAGTAGCATGTCGGTTGTACTTACTTCGATAGTAGTTTTAGTAGGGAGTAGCATCCACGGCGGCAGACTCTTGCGGTGCCGCTCTAACAACGCGATATCTTTGGCGAGTGCGGCTCGTCCCACGGCGGCTATTGCCGGTTGCATCTCCGGTAGTACTACTGCTGTGTAGTTTCGATTGGGGTAGCATCCACGGCGGCGGCGCTCTGCGATTACCCTCTAACAGCCGATATCTCAAACGGTCGGCTAGTCCACCGGCAGTTAAGGCGTGCGCATCTCGGTTCTACTACTTGCGGTAGTAGTTTTACGTAGGGGTAGCATCCCTGACGGCGACGGCTACGCGTGCCGCTCTGGCAACGGTATCTCCGACCAGGTGCGGCTCGACCAACGGCGGCTCGGGCGATGGCATCTCGGTTGTACTCCTGCGGTAGTAGTTTTAGTAGGGGTAGCGTCGACGGGCGACACCGGCAATCGCGTGCCCGCTCTAACAATGGTATTCGACAGTTTTAACTCGACCAATGCTAGGACTCGGAAGTAGCATCTCCCTTGGCAGACACGGTAGTAGCTTCGTAGGGGTAAGATCCCCACGTTGGACTACGCGGCTGCCGCTATAACAATGAGGTATCTCCGATTGTGCGGCTCGACTCACCTGCAGCTTGGGAAGTAGCATGTCCAGAAACTACTTTCGATAGAAGTTTAAGTAGGGGTGTAGCATCCCCGATTTGCGACGGCCTACAGCGGTGCCCGCTCTAACAACGGTATCTTCGGCGGGTGCGGCTCGTCCCACGGCGGGTATTATGAGTGCATCTCGTGACTACTGCAGTATTAGTTCCGGTGAGGGTTGCATCTGACGACGCGACATCTACGGTGCCCGCTCGAACGCGGTATCTCGGCGGTGCGGCTTGACCACGCAGGCGGCTCGGGCGATGGGAATGCTCGGTTGTCTTACTGCGGTAG